>PVKA01026621.1:0-31484 GCA_004027165.1 Ctenomys sociabilis | reverse complement strand
AAAATAAAAATAAATGGAAAAAAAAAAAAGACAAATAGAGTTTTTCATTATAAAAGAATTATCCGTGTAAAGTATCCAGGAACATTTAATTGTAAAGATAGAAATTTTAAGTGATTTTATGTAGTAAATAGTATAAAATCACATGTTACTGAAAATGTCAACAAAACAAAATTTAAAAATCCTTAATGTAAATTATACATGCTAAAATTCAAGTCTTCAATTGCAGCTTATATAGTATCAATATTTCCATATTATACATTTCATATCCTTTTAAAGAAATATCTTTAAAGGAAAGGTAAAGTTATCCTTGAGAAAAAGGACTTAGGATATCATAATGCTGAATTAAAAAGAAAAAAATCTGAACCCATGTTTATTTAACATGTAATTAAAAAATGAAAAATTCAACTTTGTACAAGCTTAGCACTGTGAAAATTTATAAGCTGAGTACACTTTACTTAAAATACTTGGGACCAGGTTCTGAGGAGATAGCTCAGTAGAATAAATGCTTACCTGGCAAGTGCAAGGGCCTTTGTTCAATCCCCAGTTCCACCAAAAAATATTAATGAATAAAAATAAAATACTTTGGACCAGAACTGTTTTGCCTTTGTGCGAAACACAGTTTCTTGTGAGATTTTCCACTTTTGACATCATGCCAATAGAGAAACATTTAAGATGTTGGAATATTTTGAATGGTAAATTTTTGGGCCAGTGATGTTCAACCTGTAACTGATTAGAATATGACATAGGCAAAGGATGCAACTATTTGCATTTCAGGTGTTTATTTAGGTAGGCTATATGAATGATGGCAAGAAGCTAATTAGTGTAAGATATAACTGTACTGTTACCATTTAAATAGGTATGAAATTGCATTATGCTACCAAGATCAATCCTATAATCTTTTTCTGAGCATATTTTAAATTGGGCGTGATTGGCTAAGAGGTGGATATGGTCAGATGCACAGATGATAGGACTCTTCCATGTCATTAATTACCATTCAGAAGAGAACGAAATGAGGAAGGAAGAAGGGAGAGAAAGAAGGAGGGAGCAGAGAGGGAGGAAGAGAGGGAGGGAGGAAGGAAAGTAAGAAAGATGAAGGAAGGAGAGAGGGAGGGAGTGAAAGCAGGAAGGAAGGCAGGAATGAAGGAAGGAAGGAGGAAGGAATGGTTTTACTCTTATAAAGATGTCCATGGTATCTTTTATGACCAATATATTGATACAACTGTTGTACAGTTTGAAAATCACTCCTCACAAGATTTTGCTACCTTAAGTATGTCTTCTTTATATTGGGCTTTCTTTTTCTCAGATTCATCCAAGAGTGTATCAGCCTGAATGATCCACTTTGTGATGTGATCCACTTTCTGGTCAAAGGTTTCCATGTGTTTCTGGTATTCCTTAATTGTACAGAGACACACCATGACATTATTTACTAGGCAATACTTTCAAATATTATATTTTACTTCATACAATTCTAAAAAGGTAAAAATATGGCATCGCTCCAATTACTATTAACTGTGATCTCCATATAGAATATAGCACAAGGATAGGGACAGGATTATAGATATCTATAGCTATAGAAATAAAGCCAGCAGTATGCAGTGTAACATGTTTAATAAAGGAAAACTAAAGAAAAAAAAAGTAAACAAAAAGGGGGATATAAATGAAGAACCATTTTGTAGTGAAAAATATGTATATATCTATACCTACAAAATAGCATAGATATGCAGCTACTTTCTCTTAGTTCAATGAGAAGAAAGATTTGAACTAATAGTGTTTAGACAGGATATCATGTCTGTATCTTGTACTATGAGTAACTATTACAAAGACAACTATATGTAATATATTAATTATTGTAACTGTCCTACTAACCTGTTTTGAAACTCTTATGCTACTTCTTTCTCAATAAAATTAATATAAAAATCAAAGAAAATGTAATAATCACAGTTGAATATCTTTATTCCTGTTCTTTTAAATGGGGATAATCTCTAATTTCTCTTCTATTAGTTTTATACTCTCTTTAAAATAAATTTAAAAACTGAAAAGAGGAAAGGGAAATAATTAATGTTTATTTAAAGGAAGAGTTAATTTTTAATTGCTTGATCAACCTGGAATGCCTATATCCAGTAATCTGAGCAACATATTTGATGATAACAATGCTTAAGGTAACAACCACTGTTAATATTCTATATGTTTTGAGATTGTGTTCCATTTTTATTATTCTATGTTGTTTTAATTTATCTTTGTTTCTGTTGTTTTTCCTTTTTTTCTCTTTAAAATTAAAAAAGAAATTAAAGCCAGTGTATATGGAGAATAGAGAATAACTTTCAAGTATAAGTACTGTTACTGAATACTTGTGTCAATTTTTTTCTTATTACAGATGGGAATGGTAAAGCTTTCATTTTCTTCTCTTACCAATAACAGGTTTAGCCACTCTTCTGCTCGGGAAGTGACTGCTATCCAGTTACTGTTCAGAAGGCTGAGTTTATCTTCCACCAAAGTCTCTTTCTTGCCCAGCACTGTCTTCAGCGCCTCTCCTAGTTCTGTGACACTCTTCAAGTGAACCTTCTGCTTCTCAATTTCTTTCTGAGTAGCCTGTGAAAATGATGGCATAGAGCTGCAAGTAACACACTGCATGCTTAGGTTTTAATGTTTGTGCAAGTATCGCATGTTTGCTTTAGCACATTTCAGTAAACAAGGATGCATGCCCTATACACTGAAGTCTTGCTATTGGGTATTCAAAAACATATAAACATAATTTCTTGCTCTCTCTCTCTCTTGAATATATATGTATTAAAACATACATATTACCCAAATGAGAAAATTTATATGTATTTAATTTGCACACGAAGTGGATAATTGTAAAATTTTGAAATCTCATCCATAAATAAGGATCTTATTTTAAGGAAACTCAGCCAATGTACTGCTAATGCATTTCTACAGCAGAAATTTTTATTTCAGTGCTGAGGAAGATTTCAGAGACAAGTGCCCAAACCACATCTTAAAACCCACTTATTTATTGTTAAGTGCAAACACTGCTATTAAAGCTGGGGTCACAGCTTTAAAAGGAAAGAACAATAACGAGCACAATTACTGTGATATTTGCTGTGTGTGTTCATGCTGATAGTTTATGACCTTGGCTGGTGCTACTTGGCTCACAGGCTGACAGAAAGGGCTCTGCATACCCACTACACAGGTGCTGAAGGTTCACCACCACTGGTTTGCCCATTTGGTACCATAGATTACTTTGACATAAGTTCAAGTTTATTGATTCCTTTCCATACTAAGTTATTAAAAGCATGAAATGAAATAAACAGGATTTTACTTCTTTTTTATTTTATTTTTTTGTGGAACCGGGGACTGAACTCAGGCCCTTGCACTTGCCAGCAAATGCTTATTCTACTGAGACATCTCTCCAGCCCCTTAAACAGGATTTTCAACGAAAATGACTATATTGAAATTTGAAGTTCAACGTAATATAATGTAAATTAAAAATATAGTAATACATGTTTCTTTCCTAACATGTTAAAGAACAAGTTCCGGCATCAGATATTTAGGATAGTTTCAAAGTAGTTATGAACATAAAGATTTTAGTATATGGAATGACTGTGACATGATATAGTCACATAATTTGTGTTGGTGACAAAGTCAATGATAGTTCTACTATTGAGGTTTGTTGCTCACATTTATAATGGATAAAATTCTTACTTGCGATTAGAGGCCAATAAAAATAAAAATTTATATTACTAGTGAAAGTTCACAGATGCCAATTCCAATTGTTTACATATTCCAGATTAAATTCCCATGAAAGAACATCACAACTTACTGTCTTATTTTATAAAACATGAAGATAATCTCAACTAATATGACAAATATATATGTGGTGAGTTGATAGAAAATCTGACCCAAAAGCAAATGTTTCCTGCCTGCCCTAGCTATACTCGCTTTCTGGGGATGAGCCATTGTGGACCACAGGACACTTTTGTACATCTGCCCCATTCCAGTTCTTTTCTTCTCTGCCTAGACAGCCAGGTGCTAGACATTCACAGGGTGCTGAGCCAAATCATCACAGATTCTCAACAAAAAGTTAACTAAGAGGCACAAAGACTATAATTATAGTAGGAGCTCAAAATCACTTGCAAATAAAGCTCAACATGCTTATCACAGATAGCCAAGTTTAAGTCAGAATTGAGTAAAAATAATAAGAGAAAAATAATGAAAGTCCACCTGCAGAGAAGTAAATGGAATATAATCACAGAAAACAACTGACTTGGTCCACGTAAAAGATAAAAACTCTTTCTGTGAGACAAATTTAGATCACATTTCTTATCCCTACATGCTCTCGCTGTGGTTTTTCTATCTCTACGGTATTCCAAATGATCCCTGTGGCTGTCTTTCCTTGAATGCTTCATGGCCTGCTCTTCTCACAATAACAAAGGACATTGCTTTGCTGTTGCTCTTCTTAACTCTGACATCCAAAAACCAGGGAGTAATGCAGTAGATTAAAGAATGGAATAAAACAGTATATAAGAAGTAATCACTGTTTCTTTAATCTCTGGTACTCATTTCCATTAGCTTTCTTTAATATAAAAATATCTGAAATTAAGGTAATGAACATCAAATATACCTGCTACCACCCTGATACTTATTTTTAATGCTACCTGTCATTTGTTACACATGAGTGAGCTTAGTATTTCATTAAATCATTCTGTTTATACTCTAATCATAAATGTTCATTACATCCCAATTAGATGCTAGTTACTACTAGATGAGGATCATAGGTGAAATTATTAAATATCTTTTGAAAAATCATGAAAAGTATCTTATTTGGATAGGTACAGCCCTTGTAGATCATGATTTATGAGTAGATACAGACTACATTTCATCCCTTTCAATCCTTTATCTGCCCCATTAGGTAATATAAAACCTCTACAACCTCAGAAATTAGCCATTGTTGTAGGCGCTATGGGTAACTGAGAGAAAGGCGCACAGAATGACTACCCTTTACAAACACACTGAGTATGGATTTCTCAAAGAAGTATATATAAATGAGCATACTCTACTGCCTATATTCTGTATTCAAGGATAACAATTTATCACTCCAAGTGAATTGTTTGCAAAGTAACACCTCACAAGTCAAATTTCAATTTATGTATGGATCATTATCTCTTAAAATGTCTTCATAATGATGTTTAACATTGATATAAAAAGCACTGTGTAAACAAATCAGTTTGTTTTACACAAGGCAAGGCAATTAAAGACAATAAGAATTCCAAACCTCAGAAGAGAGAAGTTTGAACTAAAGTATTATTTTTGCATAGTCCCTAGATCACAAATAATTATTATTTATCAAATATCTATCCAAATCCTCTAAGTGAATTTTAAAAGACAAAGTTTCAGATTCAATATTTCATTCTGATAATAAAAATAATGAGCTATGAAATGTGGTCTATTTGCCGATGAATTTCTAGTTCTCTCAAATTTATAGAACAATATACGGACATGTTAAATTTATCATCAAAGTGACTTGTGCTTGCAAAAAGAGGGATCATCATGGTGGTTCATTCCTGTTAAGGGCAAACATTAGTCACAGAAAATTTATATGTGACTTATAAAATGTTGAGGGAAACTTCTGTTTGTGATATGATAAGAAGAGTCTCATTCCCAAGTATTTGTAGAGATGCTATTTTGGGTTTAGGAAAAGTATTATGTTAATTTAATGATTTGTCAAATTTTCCCCTACAAAATTATTTTGACTCATAAGTATACTTTAAAAACATCATAGACCTCAGACAATATTGCATATTTTTCAGAAAAGAGGTAAGCTTTGCTTGCCACATTGTACATGTTTCTATAATGTACCTCAAAAAGGCACAAATTCAGTAATATGATATCATACTAAGAACATCTTCTTTTATCCCTGGAATAAGTGTAAATGTTGTCAAATAAGAGGTACTACTTGAAGGTGGAAGGGTAGGTATTTTAGGTTTACTAAAGACAAACTACAAAATGATTAAAAGATATGAAGTTGAGAATCGGAAATCACTAAAACAAATATGGATGCATAATGAAAACAAAAAAATTACATTTTATGGGGCATAAGGGGACCATTTTTCCATGTTCCTTACTTTTTTCATAACAGAAGATTTTTTGTACCTATAGATGCATTGAAAACTAAACTAAAGCTATCACTTTTGTCACTTTTATACCTTTATTCATTCTCCTTTAAGGGAGCTAGAGCGATTTATAGTGTAGAAAAGATGAAAAAAATAAAAAAATAAACATCCTCCTTTTGAAAGAACTTCAATCTTCAGCACATGTGATATCTTCTGATTCCTTTGGGCATATACAGAATGTGCTGGAAGGTCTACATTTCTGATGGAGGAGCTACTTCAAATTCATTAACAAAACCAACTTACAGCTCAGGTCTTTTTTAGTTACTTTTCCTTATGTGTTGGAACCAAGAGATGATTTTTAAGGATGAAGAAAAAGCGAGATTATCTAGGCTATGTTTTCTATTGACCTATGAGATGATTATAAATCCACTTTTGGAGATTCAAGGATAGCTAAATATGGACCATACCTGTCACTAAGAGTTGTCGTGATATGGGAAAAACGTGTGGTATAAATAAAATTCAATGTATTTCTCAATTGCCAAGTACTCCAACATATTATTATTTTCTATATGTTCAATTAATAAAATGATATTTCTAGAATATCATTAATGTAGATGAGAGATAAATCACTAAGTTTCATGATTTCAAATAAATTTGCTGTTTAATCTCAAAATTTTTTTTTAAGTTCTTTTATGTCTTCAGTATAGGGTCTCAAGAAATAGGTTGGACTAGCAGTGATCCTTCTGTGTTCAGCCTCCCCAGCACTGGGATTACAGGAGTGCACCACTACACCCGGTCTTGGTGGGAGGCTCAGCACACCTGGGGTTGAGTCTGGCACAGCATTTGGTGCTGGGGATCAAATTCCAGTCTCTTTGCTTGCCTATGCACATACTTAGTCTTAAAAATCTTGCTAACCCTTAATCTCAACAATTTTTAAATGCTGTTCTAACATCTTCATAATAAAATAATGGGTAGCCTAGGTTAATTTCTTCTTGTGAAAACATGCCATATGTGCAGGGGAATTATGAAAGATCTATTCTGATTTGCTCCTCATATCTATGAGTTAAACCAATTCTTGAGACTGTAAGTGGTATATAAAGTTAAAGATTCAGGAAATAGCTCATCAGCTCACTTCTTTGATAAAGTGGAAGGATGGAAATACCTGCTTTGCTGGCAATCATACTTTTCACATGATAAAAACGTGTTCTCAAATTTTATTTACAGGTGTGATGGTAAACCATGGGATAATTATCTGCTCTCATTAGATAAAATGCACAATTTTCTTTCCTTCAGGGCTACAGGTTATAGCTTGCTTGGGCCTGATCCTCTTCCACACACATGTCTAATTATCCCAAGTTTTCCAATACTTTGCCCAAGTTTCCTGGAAACTTTTCTGGGCCTTGTATCCTCAAGGCAATTTGTCCATCTGGTGTTTTTCTATCCTCAACCCTTCTTTTTAAATGTTTTTAATCCCCTAGGCATCTCTAATTCTGCACACTGTTTACTAATACAGTATCCTTGTACTGCTAGGACACTACTGAATCTGTATTTCAGCTCTTTATTCTTTGTGTATGTTCCCTCTAATATGGTCAGTACAACCAAGTAATATGGTTATATTGTCAGAAAAGGTATTCTAAGAGGAGCCTGTAGCCATGTGCAATATTCTGGTCAGTAGAGTGGTATATATATATATATATATATATATATATATATATATATATATATATATTTGAAGTTGAAATATACAATTTTTATTTACCTTTAAAAGGGAATAGTAGGGCGTCAAGAAAGCTCAGGGAACTAAGCACCTACTTAGGCAAGCAAGCACAAGGACTGGGATTTCATCCCTAGCACCACATGCCATGCCGGCCCTGCCCCCAGGCACACCACCTGTCCACCGAGACTGGGCTTGGAGGGGTATGCCTATAATCCCAGCTCTTGGGAGGCTGAAAACAGGAGGATCACTATAAGTCTGAGCTGAGCTGAGTAGTGAGAACCTGTGCCAAATACATATTTTTCTAAAAAATGAATTATATGTGTTTTGATCTTCAACAGTTGAGATCAAGCTAATGTTGTGTCATACAATCTCATGTTTCTAGCATGCTGAAATTTGATATTAATTGATTTTTCAGGGATTTCCATTATTCTCTCATAGCTTGAGATCTAGGGCATATTTTACTATTAGGCTAATGTGATGGAATAATATAATGATAGATTAAAGGAGAATATAAAACATTAACTAGTGGATTTTATAGTAATGTGTATTGACTTTTTATTAATAATATATTGTCTATTAAAGAAGAATTTCATGAAAGCAGAATGTGCAGAATAGAAATTATAGCCATAACTATAATGACAGTGAATAGTGGCTTCAATGGCATTTAACAGATGTTCTATTTTCTACATAACAGCTGTTTGATGCATTCATTGTACCAAGTTAATGATCTGCTAGTGTTATTTCACTTCACAGATAAATTACTGTGCTCTCCTTAAAAAAGATGTATAATTTTTCATGAAGATGATAGTGTAACAGACTTTAGAATAAGTAATACTTCACATGCTTTTATAGCTAAAAGAAGTGATGAGTTGAGTCAGTTATCCAGATAATCTAGGAACTAGGAGCAAAAAACCAGATTTCTTTAAAGTGAAAGCTGATTGTTTAAAAACAATACAGAACATAGTTGACTGAACTAAATGTAGGTTGTATCAGGCTACTATTCATGGATCTTGCATGTATGACATTATACATAAACTGAATATTAGATGCACTAGCTACGCTCAGACAGACTAACTAAATCAGAATCACAGGGAGTGGGTTGTGAACATCGGTATGCTTTCCAAGCTTGACAGGTG
Source organism: Ctenomys sociabilis (assembly GCA_004027165.1). Taxonomy (NCBI): domain Eukaryota; kingdom Metazoa; phylum Chordata; class Mammalia; order Rodentia; family Ctenomyidae; genus Ctenomys; species Ctenomys sociabilis. The sequence goes on along the minus strand of PVKA01026621.1, from coordinate 22,521 downwards.
ATTTCACATGTCGCCAATGTTGAGAAACACTGCAAAATAGACAAAGTCAGTCAAGAGGTTATATTGAGTGATAGTCACTAAATCTTAGAAGTGAAATGGCAATCCAAAAGTAATTAAGGAAAGTAACAATTATTCTTGATGTTGGGTATTCTAAAATGTGTCCACGAATGAAATGACTATATTATAATAATTTCTTAAATAATAATTCAGACACAAATTATTTTGTGTTATTTGATACCCTAGAATAAATTTGACATTTTTACATGCATCTTCTCTGGAAACACTTGGTATACTAAAGCTACTGTTACTAAAATCTATTGGTAATTTATAAAGAATGATAAATATGAATTATCATAAAAGCTGGTGGTTTCAATATATTATAGGACCAAAATATCTTTCCAGGTAATCATACTTAACTATTTTAATCTCCAGAGGGCCCCATGGATATTGAAGGGGTTTAACGGAACAGTATTATTTAGCTGGCTTGGCAATATTGACGAATGAAACTGAGTTTGAAATAATATATGAAATGTATTAGTGGTTAAATGAGAAATGCAAATATATTAAACTTTTACAAACATTATGATCGTCAGAGAAATTAATGTTCATTTACTTACATATACATGAACTTTCTTGTTGCTGTATTTTCAAGTCTAATTCACATGCCAATTATTTTCTCCATTAAATGTAAATTTAGACTTGATATCCTTATATATCAATAAGCAGAGTGATTTTAAAACAACATAAAGAAATACTTGCAATCCAAAATGTTGTAAGTAGGAACAGAACACAGCCTGCAATAGGTCATGAATATCTGTAGTTTCATTTTTATCACTATTGACTTATTTAAATTTAACATGATTTATTTTATTATTTTTGTCAATAATACTTTCTGTGGTGTTTTTACAGTTACTTTGCATTAAAATTCCTAGTAAATGAAATTTCTAACAATTTGGTTTAGTGGAAAAGTTGTTGGGATCAGAGATATTTAAGGCTTTACTATGTACCAACACTTCCATGTCCTCCTGTGTAAAATGGAATCATTTATTAAGATTATTCATGTTTCCATTTGTTCTAAAACTTGAACACTTTTAAATATACATCAGTACTTTTTCTCACCATAAATGCCTTGCTATTCTATTTTTATCACAATGTATGTTGAAACAGATATTCTATGGTTGGGTATCATTTACTGAACTCTATTTGCACATAAAATGCACAAAAAAACAAAACAGACATTTTCCCTATCCTTCCCTAAAGTGAATTATTGATGCCCATATAACAAGCCCAGAGTTGTGTTTATTATGACAGCTCAAAGATCATGTGCACTGCCTATAGTCTAACTCTTCAAGTACTAGTAACCTAGTCACATACCATATTTTCCCATCAGTTCTACTCTACATACATCAGTGTTCCTAATCCTGACTTGCTAAAATCCATGAATAGGGTGTTGTGGGATGCAAATGTCACAGTTACATGTCTCTCGTGGCATCTCAAATTTCTAGACCATGAAGATAAGAATAGCACACTTTTTTCAAAATACTAAATTTCCTCTCTTTAATTGTACTCTATTGGAAGCATGTAGTTTAACTTTTAAAATAGTGTGGAAGGATTACCTGTCTTTAGGAATTCAAAGTAAACTGTTATTATCTTTTCATTTCTCATTATCAAATATGTATCTTATTTCTGCTGCAATTCTACAACCTCTCCATCCTGACACTTTAATTTTAAAATGTTTTCCTTTATCGTTTTAACAATTTGGAGTTTTGAAATATTGTTTTACTTTCCGTAACTGCAATCTGGAATTGTAATTATTGGGTGAAAACAGACCATAGTATAGTTCATTTCAGTTATACACCCCGACTTTCATCCTAGCTACTTGTGGAAATTATCTCATTCTTTTTTTATCAGATCACTAAGAATCTGACATGGAACACTTCACATATTCTTGGATTAGGGTTCTCTCCAAGTAGATGGTACTTTCAGACAAACAAAATTTTGTGAAGAAGCACTTAGTATTTTTTGTGAGGACCATGTATTCTAGCATTTATGGTTTTAAATGTGTGGCTAATGAATTCTGAGCAAGAGAAAAGCATAGATGAAAGATTATACTTAGGAAAGATAGGGCTGGGGAGATAGCTCAGTTGAATAAGTGCTTGCCTGGCAAGTGCAAGTTCCTGAGTTCAATCTCCAGTACTGTTAAAAAAAAAATAAAAGACTACTCTTACAATATCTCTTGTGCATCAAAAAGATGTTAGCAACATCAGCCTCCTGGCACTCATATATGAAAGAAACATGGGAAAAAGGCCATAGTGAGACTCATGACATTGTTTTACACTAGCTTTTCTCTGGTGATGAAATTGGCACGTTCTTTTTTTCCTTCTTCTTGTACATAGTCATAATTTGTGCTTTAGGCTTTGTAGGTCATGGCATTGAAGTCACAACTACTACTGCTTTTCTAGAATTGCAGTAAAAGTAGTCACAGAAAATAAATAAATGAACTTTATTTATGAATATTGATGTTTGAATTTCCTATTTTTTATGTATTTAGTCTACTGGGTCGCACTATGTAGATCAGACTCATAGTAATGCATCTGTGTTCAGTCTCTCAAGCACTAGGGTTACAGGCATGCACCACCACACCCAGTCTCAATCCCCATCTCAGTGTGCCCCAGGGGCGGGGCCGGGATGGTGCTGAGAGAGAATCGAACTCCAGTTGCTATGCTCTGTTAAGTAGGTGATTTAATATGCTGAGCGATCTGGCCAGCCCAGTGAATTTCCTATATTTTTGTATGATGCAGTATATTCTTCATTTAACCAACCAATTACATATGGAAATTCTACTGTATGTTTACTTGATACATTTGTACCAATGAACAAATATTGTTGTATAAAAGGAGACTTCAAAATGCATTGGATTCATCAGCTGCAGTTCCCAATCTCTGCTCTAGTTGATTTACCTTTGTTTTCATAAGCGATGAAGGTAACTTCCCTTAATATTTAGCTTAGGAAGTAAACATTGTTTACTAGCAGGAAGCTCAACAAGTTGACTAGAATTGGAGTCATCCCTAGTAAGCCAGCTCTTGCAATGGTCCCACTGTGAGTTTCCTTGTGTTGAAGCGCCCAGAAGCATATGACTGACAAATCTTTAGAATAACTAAATTATAAATTTGCTGGTTGCCTTAGGTACCTTAAGATAATTAGACTCCGACGTAGGGTTATTGGAGTGTTTACACTGTTTACTTAGTTAGAATATGAGAAACAGCATCATTTTCAGAGGACCTTACTTCATGAAATTATTACCCCCAGTGACTTGAAGATATTTATATTATTCTTTCTGAGATACAGTAATCAAAGCATGTGAATCTTGCAGTAATTTCACAAAAAAATGGACCACTCACTAGCTTGCTTTGGCTCTGTCCTGACAGAAATTCACAATTCTCACTTTATACTACCCACTTCTGTCACTATTTTTACCAGGGAAGAATGGATGAGAACCAATCATTCCTGCTCTAATGTACTTAATGAGGTCCAGGAAATTTATAACTCCCCCAAACTGGAAAGACAGCGTTCTTCCTTGACCCAGGAAAAATGAATTTGCTATGTTCTTATTTTGCTGCTTAATCAGCAGGAGTATCCCCTAATGATTCTAAACTAGACTATAATATATAGTGGCTAGTTATCATGGAACTAATAATTTCTGGTAGGTATGTGCTGTAGTTTGAATATGCATAATGTCCTTTAAAGATCTATGTGTTAAAAGTTTAGCTCCCAGTGTGTTGCTACTGAGAGATAGTGGAAACTTTAGAAAGTAGAGCCTTATGAGAGGTCCTTGACCTAAAACAGGGTGCCCTTAAAAAGAACTGTGAGCTCCTGTTTGTCTTGTCAGTCTGTTTGCTTCTTTAGTTCATAGTGTTGTAAAGCCCAAATAATTTCTAAAAGCGTACATGAGGTTGCACCGCCATCCTGTTCTGTATGCGCTGCCTTAGTGCATCAACAAACCATGTCAGGTTGTACAGATACTGCCTGATGTTATGTCTGCTTATGGCCATAGAGCTTAAATCACCTATATTCCCAAAACAAAGAGGACACACAAACCTCAGCTGGGGCCTAGCTTAAAAAACATTTAATCTCTAGCCTGGGAACACTCTCCCAAGACAGGCCATTGTGACCCAGCCAGTCTTAAAAACAGTCAAAATCACAGAGTTAACTCATAGTTGTCCTTTTGCTTGCCCCTCTTAGTTTCACTAAAAAGCCATATATTCTCAAACCCACCAATTATTTTAAAGGTCAACCTAAACTAACCAATGCCATTCGCTTCTGTAACTGCGCTTACAAGACCCTTCCTCCCTTTGTCTTCCGGCTTAAAACCCAGCCCACAGTCAACTCGGGGCTTCTCTGTTCCTGCGTGTTCAGTGAGCCCCATGCATGCATGGAAAATAAAATCCCCTTGCTTTTGCATGAGAGGACGTCTCTTGGAGTCTTTCTTCACGCGGTGGGCTTCTCAGACCTAACAGTGTGAGTTATTTACTCTGGCTCACACTTCTGCCATAACACATTCTCCTCATGAAAGGCCAAACACAGTGGGCTTACTCATTCCTGGCTTGGAATTTCCAGACATGTAAGCCCCAAACTCCTTTTCTCTGTGTGCCTTAGTCACTATTCTCATGACTGAGACACAATACTCAACACATACACAGAACTTGAAGGAAGAAAGGTTAATTTTGCATCACAGTTCCAGAAGCCTCAGCTCCTATGTGTTTGGTGGCACTGTGGAGGAATGTGGTATAGGAAAGCAGCTCATTGTGGCTAAGAAACAGAAAAAGAAGCAGGAGGGAAGGAGGTGTAGTCATCCAAGTCACATTCCCATTAGCACATGTTTTCTCATCAGACTCTACCTCCTAACAGCAAATCAGCTATATTACTGCTATGATTAAATGACCTTTCAAAAGTCCCACCTATGAGTTTGTGAAGCTCCTGAAAGACTTCTTGATCAAAACCATAACCTTAAATGCCTCAAGTGTTTCCTTAGAGTAACATGAATCTGACTAATGCAGTACTTCCCCCCATCATCCATATTTACTGAGTACCTAAAATGTACTAGGCAGACTATAACATACAGAAAATATTCTCCCTGCTCTTGAGCTTTCATTCTAAATGAAAAAAAAATACATCCCTTTTAAAATGGAAATTTTTTTCAATGTTTTCTGTAACGTACTGAGGAAGTATTCTGCAGGGTGACCTTTGGGTATAACTTAGCCCTATCACTAGAGAAGAGGGGTCAGGGAGATGTCTCAGTGGAATAAGCCCTTTCTTGGCAAGTGCAAGGGCTTGAGTTCAATCACTTTTTCCGCCAAATTAAAAAAAAAAAATAACTTTTTAGAGAAGAGACAAAGAGCAAAGGATTTTACACATGGGATTTATGTTTTGTATTTTAGGGAAGGGTCTACAGAATGTTTAGGGTCTTACTACTAGAATGGACTCATAGAGATCCCGTGTTTACAGCCTCCCAAGTGCTAGCATTACAGGTGGGAGCCACCACACCCAGTCTCAATGCTGTGTCAGTGTGCCCCACAGGTGGGGCACGTACAGCTGGCTGGGGTATCGAACCCCCAGCCCTGTGCATGCTGCTTGCAGGTGCTTTAATCCACTGAGCTATCTGGCTGGCCCAGCAAATGATTTTAAAGGCAGAAAATAACTGCCTTTAAAACTATTATGCTATTGTGGATAGGATGGAGTAATAGGGAGATAAACACAGTCTCATCAACAACGGAGACATGTGCAGCAGTGAAGAGGATGAAGGAGCAGCTTCAGAGGTGGAAGCGGAGGAAGCAGGTAGCTTAGACATCGAGCCACCAACCATTCCTATTTGGTGGCCACGTGCTTGGGAAATGGCCACATGAGCTTTCTGGCGCCACTCAACGTCTCAGCACTTATTTCTTAATTATTAAGATTTATAATATCTCTTAGAAATGGTTAGAGGGATTTCTAAAAATACATATTCCAAATATTTGACTTTTTCTGTTTTGTTTTCCTATATTCTGTCTTCGCACTTTCCATCACTGGGACCCAGTACCTGACACCTACATCTGAGAGAGGAAGAAGGTTATTTTGTCTCATGATTTTAGTTTGGTGGTCAGCTGGCTCTAAAGCAGAAGAGACATGGTAGAAAAGCATGGGAGAGTAAGTTCTTGAAACTGTACAGCTAGAAGGAGGAAGCAGTAGGAAGAGAAGGGAGTGAAATATCCATTTTTCAGGTCCTGTCCCCAGTGACCTGGTAATTGTGAGCTCCCTTCTCTTGTAAGAGCACATTTGGTTGATTAACGACCAATGAATTGAACACTCCGTGACCCACTCACCATCCACAACTTGAACACATTAGATTTTGAAAGCAAATTTTATATCTAATCGATGACATATTCCTATGTAAGATACACAGAAAATACAATCTAATCATTTTTTTGGTACTCATACAGTATACATTTGTCATAGATTCATATTTCATTCTCTTTAAATTTTTTTTCCTTACAGATACAACTACTTTTCGGTACTCACTGTTTTTAACTGTCATTTGTACTTTCCTGTTTTCACTATATTACATGTATTTGTAAATAAAACAGTATTTTTCTGTGGTACCTGGAATTGAACTCAGGACCTTGTGCTTGGCAGGCAGAGATTATGATGCTGAGTTATATCTTGCACCTGTTTTTAAATATTAACCTTTTGGTAAATGGCATTATATTGCCTCATTTGCTTTTCATTTTATATATTCTTGAGGAAGCATTGGATATGTAAGATAACTTTATGGTTTTATTGGCAGGCAATTTCACTTTTGTTTTCAGTGACAAGAATTTGAAGAACAATGGAAAGTTTATGGAAATCAGCCTATGGAAAATTTACTAAGAATTAATCTAATCTTGCTCAGTATGACAGGAGATCTTCCCTTCAATATTTGTTTCCTTTATAAGTTGTAATTCACTTCAATTACAGTCGCACTTCTCTAGAAAAGTATACACTGCCAACTTCACTGATAGTCACACCATAATGGTTTCGTTAATTTGTTTCTTCCATATATTTTGTTGGAAACGTTAGAGATCAGGTTGTACAAAGTTAAGTTGCTGAACACAAGTACCTCTAGCTGTGCTGGAAAAGCACATGTTCACAGAGCTCTGAATTTCAAATAAGCACAGGCAAAGCAGCCCAGGTCAAGAGGACACAGGTGGCTGACACTGTGTATTCCAGAGTACCAAAGCTTCCAACCTTGGAGATACAACAGTTCTCTTAATAGGAAAAATAGATGCCTTTTGGTTCTTAGGGCCACAGTCATTTCTCTGTCCTTTGGGCTTTGTACCCCCTCAAGTCTGTGGAACAAATACAGGTTGTCTGGAGAAGTTCTGTGTCTCAATCCAGAGTCTTTACTCCCAGAGAGACTCTACAACCTGAGGGTGTTTTGATTTCACTGGAGCTCCCCAAATCATACTAATGTCGCTTGTACTTATCACCATCTTCTCATTGTAGGAGATTGGAGCTAGGACAAGACCCTGCTAGCTTTTTCTAGTGGCTCTAAAGGGACTTCCTCAGAATTGATGGTATTTGGTGAATTTTTTTTTGCAAGAACAATGATTTACAAACAGTTGATAAAAAATTCATTATTAAATTAAACATGTTCAGACAGAATACTATGGGGAAAATCTGATGTTCAGTCTGTAAGAAAAAGAGAGAGCTCGTAGAAAAATCCATCTCCTTGATGCCTTAAACTTGGGCTTCCATCCTCCAGAAATGCAAAAAATTTCTGTTGTTTATAATATTAGTCTGCAGTGGTTTGTTTTGGCAGCCCTCTGACCTGATACATCTACTTAATTTGAAAGGAGCAATGGTAGATTGGACCCATGAGAATAAGATAACTAAAAATTAAGTCTGAACGCTTTTCAGGATTCCCTTAATTTTACTATCCTATGTCTCATGTGTATTTTCTTATATATTATAATTTGATAGGTCATAAAGATCTTAGAATCTTTTGGGTTTTTCTTGGTATGTGTGCTAAGAACTGTCCTTACTATGTCATGCATGTTACAAAAAGAAAGGTCACAGAGACCTTTCTTTCTGTATTTTTAATGATACCCAAGGAGCATCTGACACTGTTCAGTCCAAGATCATTGTTCCCCTGAATGCATTCTCTTTACTCTTTCGGGTACAGTTTGTTTTCAGCAGGATACAAAGCCACTTGACAAGAGCCCATATTTTGTCATCTTCCCTGATGGATAGATAGGGTTATGTGAGATCTTGCAAATGGAATAAAAGCAGAAATACTGCACAGAGCTTTTATCGTGCATCCTTAAAAGAGAATTCATTGTTCTGTACATTAGTAACCCTCTTATGCTGGGCTACAGGAAAGGTTTGTCAGTGGTGAGCAAGCTTGACTATGGAATACAAATACAGAGATGAAGGCAAAGTGACCAACTGAAAATGAGCCAACTTGGAATGATTTTATGTAATCTATTTCCCTTACCCTGAACTATTACCATCCTTTCATAAGTTTGGAATATATATGTCTTCTTTGGGTTACTTTATTCTTTCCGCCTTATTTCTTATAATTCCAGCCTGTACCTAGGCATAAAATTGTTATTGTTGTTTTAATCTAGACAATCACCAAAGATGTGATATGTGTTTCATTGATAAGGGAAATGAACATAAGACTGATACAATATTTAACCTGTTCCCTTTATATACTCCTTACTATAATAATTTCATCTAATATTTGTTACTGAAATGATATCTGTATAAATATCTTATCTCTAACATTTATTCTCTGTGAGACAAATGGGAATGTCATTTACTAATATTTATTGGAAAATTTTATGTAAAAAAATCCCACAACTAGTGATTATTTAAATCTGCATGAAACTAGATTTTTGTTTTACCCTCCTTATATGATTCTAAATTTTATATAATATACTTGCAATTTCTCAACTTTAGATAATATAGCTGTTCTTAATTGAAAATAAAGCACAGATTTCTTAAACTGCTAGTTAACATAGCTAGATACACATTAATTCAAGAATTAAAGAGTGGACATATACTACTATGGTACTTTAAACCTAAAAGTTCCAATGCATGATACACTTTGAGATGGAAACGTTATTAATATCAGCTATTTTTTGTATCCCCGTTATTAATCTGATAGTGAATGAACTAAAAAATGATTGTTATGAGTGTTCTGACCTTAAATTCTAGGCAGCAATAAATGTTTGATTGACTGACTATCAAAGAAAGAACAGGAATCTACCAGGTGAGCGTGAGAGGAGGCCCCATGCCTTCTGTGATACAAAAGAACCCTGAGATGTATTTTGATTTCGACCTTGGAAAATAGCTGATCTTTCAAGTACTATCCAGTTCAACTGTCCACAGTCACTGTGCCTTTGCCTTTTCTGTAATTATGGGGTCCGTCTGAGGAACCCATTCTCAGGCAAGTTAGTAGAACATAGATCCTTATCTGTGGATGACAATCTCTGATTTATTTCCTTCCTTCACTCTTCTTTATTGTCTGTCTGTCTGCCTGTTTGTCTTTCTAGAACTCAGTAATGCTGTAACTCCAAGTTATATTCTAAGACTAATATACTTTTTCTCTTGCTAAATTGCCTAGATTAGGACCAAACCCATGGTCCTTCTGTCTAAGTCACACATAGTGCTGGGATATAGGCATGTACCACCACACATAATTCACATATTTTCTTTCTTTTTTCTATCATTTTATTTCTCTTTTGCCATTCACAAAAAAAGCTTTAATTATAAAGTTAGAAAGAAGTTAGGAAAGGATGCCAGCTTAGGGAGCTGGAGTGGGCATGTTTAGATGCAGGTGTTCAGACAGGCCCCCTAATGTATTTATTTCTTAAGGACTCATTCCAGGTAAGCTTTAAAGAGAACTCCGAGAAAGATTACTATTGGTTTGCATCATGATCTTGAAATACAGTATATGAAATTAAACTACACTACTGATTAATTTTTAGAAGAGTGAAAAGGAACCAAGATATTGTTCACAATTCTGTTATGGTTATACAATAAAATTTCCTTATTAAAACATGTAAGGTCTGTATTTTTATATATGTTAAAATAACCTCCAATAACAAAGCTTTACCTTTCCCCAGGCAACTTCAGAGTCCAAATTACTCGGCATTCCTTCAACTGCTGACCTCTTTGTCAACTCCGTATCTGTAGCTGCCAGCCATTCTGTCACAACATTCATTTCCTTTCGCATCTTACGGGACAATTTTAAGCATTTCTCCAGTTGTTGCTTCCTTTCTGTTACCTGGAAAGAATGATAATAAAACGTAATGTGATTTAGTTATAGGTACCTAATAGGAATTTTCATTTACTGCCTCTAAAAAGTACATGTTTACATGTTTTAATATAACATTTTTACAACTGTAAGTTCTTAAAATTATAGTAAATAAAAAGAATCTAAATCACATGAGGTAACAGTCTAAACTATGATGTCCTGAATGTCCTGTCATATAAAAAAAGTTATATGAATTTCTTATGTAAATAAGATATAATTTAAAGGGCCAGCCAGATAGCTCAGCAGACTAACAGGCCTGCTTAGGCAGAGAGCAGCAACTTGGTTTGATCCCCGATGTGCCATGCCGCTCCTGCCCACAAGGTTCCCTAAAATGTTGATTGAGACTGGGCGTGGTGGTGTACACTTGTAATCCCAGTGCTTGGAAGGCTGAAACCAGGAGAATCACTACAAATCAGATCTACATAGTGAAACCCTGTAGACCCTGTACTATATATATACATACATATATATATATATATATATATATATATATATATATATATATATATATATATGATTTAAGGGCAAAGTTTATAATAAATAGAATCATAAAAAACAAGTAAACATGTGTCCCATTTAGTATAGAAAACCTAGTGTCAAAGATGAGCAAGAAATTTTATAATTTTCTACTTAAAAGAAAGCTTGCTCTTGTTTGTAAGTTCTCACACTGGAGAAAAATATTACTTCTCTAGAGGCAATAATATTTGTGAACAATGGTTAGAATGATCAATTTTATTGTCAATCTTTTTTTTTTTTTTTGGCACTGAGGTTCACTCAGGGCATTGCATTTGTCAGGCAGGTGCTTATAATGCTCAGAATGCCTTAATTTGGTATGAAAAGAATGACAACCATAAGAAATTTCATCCTTTACTGTAATTTCAGTCACATGAGGGAAAAAACATAAATGCAATTCCAAAATTCTCAATCTGTTTAATAAAGAAAAACACAACTTGTTCCTAGGTTGCTTCCTGTTTCCAGGTGTCCAAAAGTTGAAAAGAGGACTGTCACAAGCAAATTCTTCCACAACCTCACGGAGAGAATGAGCTCATTTGTAAGTCTGCACCACTTTTCCTGACATGTCTATATTTTGTTAAATTGTTCATTGTTTGGCTTAATAAAAATGGCAGCCTCTCTGCCCACATAACAGTCAACTTGGCGAAAACCAGACAAATTTCAAATTGGAAAGGCAAGTAGTCCTTGCCTCATGCCTGTATAAATTACTCTACCATGGGCCTTTCAGCTCCTCAAATAAAGAAATGTCTCAATCCATTTAGTATGTTGCATAAAGCAATAAAAAAAGAAACATCCACAAATGATTGCCTGAGAGGTATAAAATATAACCAGGAGGAAATCAAGAATTTATACACTTATGTTGGTTCCTGTTCAGTTTATGTTCCTTTGAGTATGTGGGAAAAAACCCCACAAACTTGTTGTTCTGTCATGAAAGCTGTGGGTGTGAGCATGAATAGTAAACATATGACACAACAAAGACAGCATGGTGGAGCGTAAGCATGCTGGGTTCTGCAATGCCCAGTAGAATTGCAACTGGCCCAGAATTCCCAGCAAGATACTCCATTTCCCTTAGCTTTCATGTCTGAAATAGAATCATCTTATTTAGTGCATAGAGCTATTGTTAAGGTAAAGGTAAACAACAGTTTGAGAAAGTTTTACGTCTTACAAGACTTTAAGCCCCTTCTTTTATTTCCATTATGTGCTTCCAGGGAGGCTCCATAGTAACTGTACCTGAAGATAGACGGCAAAAGTTTTATTGCCACTTACTTTATTACTCTACTGGTAAAGAACAATGTCTAAAATACTTGGATAAGAAATATGAGAAATAGGGTTCAAATTAATCTCAACTGTAAGGGAATTGGTTAAAACAGTAACAATTGTATGTCTTTTATGTGTCTATTATCCTGTGCATAGTAAAGTGTTAAGCATAAACACATAAACATATATACATGTGCGTGTACAAACAACACAGGCAAAAGGGGGACCTATCATAGTAATAAGAGGACTTGCTCTTTTTAACAGAAATGTGTATATAGTTAGGAACATGTTTAGTTGTAGAGACTGGTAATCCAGTTTGGCTAACAGATTTTTCCACCTATTTTTCTTTTAAGTAAAGCAAGTGCATCTGCCCTTTTGCCTGTAAGAATTCAATGTGCACGTGAGAAAAAAAGGCAACAAACCTTATAGTGTATTTCTCTGCATGGGTATTTTTTCTATTTACTGTTAGTAGAAAAGGATCCTGCATTCAATATTTCAAGGAAATTCTATCTTCCCAGAGCTAATGCATTATTGATTTTATTTATTTTATTTTGTTTATATTCATTTTACCAGTTTTTTTTAAAAAAAAAAAAACAAAACAAAACAGGAGACACTGCCACCTTAAGGAATATTGAGTTTACAACTTGTTTTTGGAAGGGAAATACACATTTAAAAAAGTGCTACCTACAGTAAACTGTTTCAGTGGTCATCACTTCATAAACACTTAAAATTATATTTTGGGTAATATGAGTATTCCTATACATGTACATTTCCATAAAAGCCACTGATAAGCCACAAAAAATTATAGGTATTATTCCATGGGTGATATGTATGATATCTATCAGTAAAGTTGCCTAAATTATGACATAGGAACCTATTCATTTTTATTAATTGAACAATTAAGGTAAGTTATTGATACTTAAAATAAGAAAATGCTATACTGTAAGAAAAGTGCTATGGAACAAATTATGCCTAAAGTCCAGCACAACTATTTTGAGTCACTATAGCTGATCTTCAGGAAATAATAAAAATTCAATGAGGGAAAGAGTGTGAAACTCTATTAGGATTGAGAGCTTATAACGAGAGGAATGAAAAGTGTGACCTGTTTTTTTCCCACCAAGCAAAGACATTGTGAAAAGATACCCAATTGCAAACTAGGAACACTTCTCACAAACTGAAAAGGCTCACACTTTGGTCTTGAAATATCAGACTTAAGCACTATGAGAAATGAATTTCTAATGTTTTATCCACCCTGTCAATCTTATTGTGCTATGGCAGCCTGACCTGATACCACAGAAACATAACAAGGTTAATTAAAGCAAGTGTAACAACATAAATTCTAAAGCTGATCAAAACAGAAATGTTTCACGTTTATAAATATAATAAAGTTTGGGCCAGGGAGATGGCTCAGTGGAATAAGGCTTTCCCTGGCAAGCTCAAGGGCCTGAGTTCAATCCCTGGTTCCACAAAAAAAGATAATAATAAAATATCACTTATTTTAATGCTTTTGTAAAATAAAATGATTCCTGTTGAAGCTACCTTGAAACTCAATATCAGTCAGTTATTTTTTCTCTGCTAAGGAATACATGACTTACAGTATATATATTTATACATGCTTTCTTAATCATAAACATTTCTAAATTTATATTCTATTAAAAATAAATACCTGCCTCATTATTCTGCTCTGTTGTTGCATAGCATTAAAGAATGACTTCTTAGTATTCCTTGGAATTTACTTTAACAGTATGACAGAACCAAGTAGTTATAAGAAATAAACTCTCAAATATGTACTCGGATGGATAAAAAGGGATTTATATTTTTATGAGTCACTCAATTCATAATAACAACCAAGGGCACTAATAATCTTCTAATGTTGCTTTTATTCTTTTAAAGTCTAAGTCATTTATTCTACATTATTTTATGTCAAATTACTCTTGCAAAGGCAAATATTTTCTGGATATCCTTTACGGAACAGAAAATAGTTGTGGTTAAAAATGCTTGGCAAGAAAAAGGTCACCAGTTTTATACCTCCAACCAAAGGAAAAAGAGGGCCAGTCAGATAACTCAGCAGACTGAAGCACTGGTTTAGGCAGAGCGCAGGGACTGGGGTTTAATCCCCATCTTGCCATGCTGGATTACAATCGGGCACGCTGAGCCAGTGCCTGAGACTGGGCGTGGTGGCACACACCTGTAATCCCAGAGCTAGAGAGGCTGAAAACAGGAGAATCACTACAAGTGCAAGCTATATAGTGAGACCCTGTGCTAAATACAATAAAAAAATAAGAGAAAAAGAAAAGAGAAAGTCTAGCTTTATGTTTTCTCATTTGATCCTCAGGACAAAAGCTTACCTATCACTAATTTATACTTCTGCACTGAACATCACAGAAATAAAACTGTCCTAAACTAGCTCTTCTGATGACATCACAGTACTTAATATGGATTTACTGAGAAATCGCCATAAATACAAATAACACAGAGCTTAATTAAGTTTAAGGAAATAAGCTCATTACTTAATTACTAAGAATATATCCTATCATATATTGCATAATATGTTAGTATTACATTTTTTAAATAAATCTATCTTTAATTGATATAGCAAAGCATTAAATATACATATGAATGAAACAATGTGATACTTTGAATTATTTACATCTAAACAATTGAGGTTAAAATGTCTGTCTTAACAGATATCATTATGATATTTGAAAAAATATTATAACTTCAATATTTTAAATTATAACTAAACAACAGAAATTCTTACAGAAATTTCAGAAAATCATAAAATAATGCTAGAGAGAATGGCAGGTCAATTTTTGATGTTGACAACTCACGTGTTTGTGATTACTTTTTATAATTATAAAATTGGGAAGAAGTTTAATTATCTGAGTTTGCAGATGATATAATCATATATATTTGTCAGAGGTTTGTAACAAAAACTGTTCAAACTAATAAAGTCAGTAATATTTCTATACACTAACAAGAAATTTCTAAAGGAGAGCAAGAAAGTGTCACAATTATAATAACATAAAATTGTGCTTGAAATAAATTTTACCAAGGAATTTATAGCTATATTGAACATTATAAACACTGATAACATAAACTGAAGGGATGAAAATATATGTAAAGATATCTTGTGGTCATAGATAAAAACACTGTTAAAATTCTTTACTATCCAAAGTAATCTTCTAATTCAAAGTGATTCTTATACAAATTTTAGTGATAATTTTGGGAGAAATAAAATTTTATGTAGAATCAGGAAAGATAAACAGTAAAGTATTGAGCAAAAACAAACAAAAAAAGGGGCAGGGAGATGGCTCATTGGAATAAGCACTTCCTTGGCAAGAACAAGGTCCTGAGTTCAATAACCGGTTCCAATAACAACAAAAAGCTAGATTGATGCTACCTGACTTCAAAGCTCTAGTAATTTAAACAACATATTACTAGGATCAAAACAGACACACAGAATAAAGAACAGGAATGAAAGCCAAGAAATGAATCACACATTAACAATTAACTGGTCATCACAATAAATTCTAATAGTACACAACAGGGAAAGAAAGTCTATTCAGTAAGTGATGCTGGAAAAAAAAAAAAAAAAACAACAAGAACTGGATTTCAACATGAAGAAGATTGAAATCACACTCTTACGTTACACATTATAAAAATCAACTCAAATAGATTAAAGGTTTAACTAATCCAAAAGTATAAAACAATCAGAAGAAAACATCGGTAAGTAGGTTTATTGATGTAAGTCTTTTCAAAGACTTTTTAGATGGGAACCAAAAGAGCAGACAGTTAGGTAAAAGGAAAGAAATGAGATTCTGCTCAGAAAAAGAAACAACGGAATGAAGAGACAGTTTATAATCATGATTGAATCATCAAAAATCTCTAAATCTATATAGAATATTTGGGTTAAGGGGATTGAAATAATTCTTTAAGAGGATTCACAGTTTTGGAAAAAAAGACATGGAAAGATATAAGCATCTTTAAGGAACAGTAGGATAAAACTATCTATGATACTTTTATCAGTGCAATGAAAAAAATAATTACAGAGCTATACATTTTACTTGTCTTTCTATACTATTTTATAAGCCAAGGGTGGTGGATTATGCAAGCCTTTGTTACGGGCCAAATCTATTGCTCCAAATATGGTCTACATGGATGATGTCAATACTGAAGATCTACTGACTGATTTGATAGTTAATAATACTGAAGAGTTTTCAAGTCATTATAAGTAAGTTTATATAATGCAAAAAAGGAAAGTTTAGAACAAAGTCACCATGTAAAATTCAATGATAGACCAACAAAAAGAAGCCCCAAATTTGACTTAGTTTTCAAACTATGAAATTATGAGCAGACACTCCTGATTAATTAATAACTTCTCATACACATTGCATACGAACATCTGCAAATAAAGAGAAGGAGAAGGAGAAAGAGCATGAGAATTATGATTTCTGAGGCTCTAATCAACACCTACTTTACATCAACAATTGTCCATAATCTGAAGGAAAGTGCAAAACAGTATTTCCAGTGTCATATGTGCTCACCTTTGCACCCAGCTCATTATAATGTAACTTCAGAGCTGTGACTCTTTCATCAAGCTCTTTGGGGTTTTCAGTCTGCTTTTTCTGTACAATTTGACGCCCTGTTTTTATCACCATTTCCACTTCCGACTTCACTTCACTCAGACTTTTATACAAATTCTAAGTAAAAATACAAAACAAAACATAGTATATTATAATAAGCAATAGTGTTAAATTAATTAGACTGAAGAACAACAATATATATATATATATATACACTCCATGGAACAATAAGTATATATAATAAAGTATTATATATAGAGAGTACTAATATATATATTAATAGTTTATTTATATATAAAGTATTTAAATACAAAAATGTACAAAAGTTGCAAAGGAAAGACAATAAAGAAAAGAATATTTGGAGTGGTCCTAATATTTAAACTAGAAGCAGAAAGTATGTTCCAGTGCCTCTAACTGTATACTTAGTATTAATGCTCATGGAGTTGTTTACAGCTCATATTTACTGTTATTAAATTTTATGAGGTAACATTAAATATTTGATCCTAGAACAGAATCAACAGCTCTCACTTAGAAAATATTAATCTCTATAACAGTGTAATTGGGTGATATTATTTTCAATTAGTTTTGACATTTAAAAATTTTTCCCATGCATTCCCACCTTTTTGATTAAAATATCATTATATTCATATATATGTATATGTCATTATATTAAAAGTGGTTGTTCAAGGAATAAGTATATTTAAAGAAATTCTGTCACTAAAATTCAGCCTAAATGATCAATAAAACTTATTGCATAAGATTAATTCATATTTTCCACACATGAATATATGCATTTATTTTACAGAGTTGGTTAAAAGAATGATTTTCCTGCTATGCACAGTTATGCGACATAACTGTGTCTGCAGTGACTTTTTCATTTATATTGTGAGAGACATAATGAAACACCAATTAAAACACCAAATATTAAATAAATAAACTTTTTCTATTTGGTTTTATTAACATTTAAGCTTTTCATTTTGTGTGAATGTGTAGCATGACAGTCCCTACTACCCACTGAGTTTCAATAGCACTTATATGATTCTAGCAGATACTCTCACACTTCAGCTTTTAAATTGTCAGAGGATCATCTAACTTGGTGAATTGCTAATAACTGTAGCATAAGACACTGCTGGAAAATCCAAAAAATTAATTGGATTGTATTCCAGGTGAAATGTATCTCTCCTTGCTCTTTAATTCTGGCTATGTTCTCTGATAGCATTTCAGCCATGAAGAATGAAAAGGTGTTATTATTCACAATTAAGAGTACCTACAATTTAATCGTGCTTTGCCCCTCAAAGTTGTTTGTCTTTGAATTTTCTCAGGTAACCTTGAGAATTTGAGATTACTTTTATACATCACCTAATTTCTGAAATGTTTATGATGATATGACAGCTACCACTATGGTTGTTCTTTCTAGACTAATATACTTTATTCAAGATTTTCACACAAATTATGTTCAAATTACCATTATAATAAACCCATTTTATGTCATATACAGCCTTTAGCAGAATTAAAATTCAAAAAGGGCATTATTAGACAGAGTCCAACTGCGTAGTTCAGGCTGGCCTTGAGTTCACTATGTGGCTCAGGCTGGCCTCTAACTCACATCAATCTTCCTGCCTCATCTTACTGATGGCAGAGACTACAGTTATGTGCCATAATACATCCAGCCAAAAAGTGTATTTTTAGAATAAGTCTTAAATGATTATTATTTTCATAAAAGTTCTTGACTCTCAATATTCAACTTCAATTTGTGATTAATCTTAAATCTATAGAGCATATTATAGTCATTTAAAATAACTTCAATTATAAAGGAATCTCACCAAATATTTCCTAATAAGGAAATTCAAAGGGAAGCTGGACCTTTGTCATAAGAAATACATACCACACAATGATTTAATTGTGACTGTACTACTTCCTGTTCAATACTCTTTGTTTCCAGTGCAGGCAAGTGCATCTTTACTTCGTCTAAAATCATTTTACTTTCCTCTAGACGCTGCTCAAAATTAGCTGGTTTCTGGAACAGTCGAAATTTGAAGGACACATCTTGCAGTTTTTTCTGTAAAGACAATGTAAGGATGTGTAAGGTTGGTTTTGTCTTCTTTTTTTATTTTTATTTTTTTTTAACTTTTTTGTCTTTTTGAGACAGGGTCTCACTATGCAGTTCAGGCTAGCCTCGAGCTCACTTTGTAGCTCAGGCTGGTCTTGAACTCACAACAATCCTCCTGCCTCAGCCTCCCGAGTGCTGGGATTAAAGGCATGCGCCACCACGCCCGGCTGGTTTTGTCTTCTTGAACATACATAATAGTTTTTGGTTCATAGATTTTCCTTTATTTTGGATATCATATAGGAATAAAATTTTAAAGAGGCAACTCCTTTTCCTGATCTTCCCACATAAAACATACACATTTGGGAGAGGAATTCAATAATTTTTCTTCATCTGATACTTAATGAGCCATTATCAATTAATCTATTTTATCTTTAAAATATACATTTCAAAAATGCTTTTGGTGATAGGCATCATTTCAAATAGTGCTATCAATTTCAACTTTGCTAATCACATTGCCAAACATAAGTGTACTATTAAGTGTGAAAAAAAAGTCAAGCTACAGAGGTTATTCAATAAAACATACCTGTGCAACATCAATTTGAGATAGAACTCTTTGGGCAGCATCCTTCCCCTGGTTATGTTTCTTCATTTCTTCTAAGCTGATCTCATGACTTGTCAAATCTGATTGGATTTTCTGTTGGTAGGACAGCACCATTAGTTAGGATACTCTGCAAGTTATTGCAAAGGAAAACCCATTTTCCAAGAAGATGGGATGCAAAATTTGTCCTAAATCATTATTACAATATAGCCTTTTCAAAAGTAACAATTGCATTCTTTCCTACTATAAATTATCAAAAATGCAATGATTCACTTCTCTCCTATTGGGATTAGTATGAAGAGGAAATGATCATTCAGATTCAGTGATGATAACCAACCTCTCAGATATATTCTTCATTAGAGTTTCTTTTTATATCTACTATATAAAATTGATAGTTTTATATATAAAGTTACTCAAATATGATCAAAGTCAAGATGTCAATAAGTCTGTGAGGGACAAGATATAAAGAAAACTTGCAACCCAATAATGTTCCTAATTAGCACTCTTTACTCAGTCATTGTGTGTCATATTTCAGTTAATTTAAGGAAGACTGTAATCTAAGAAAGGAAAGTAAAATATCTCAACTGGTATTGTCTTTGGTCTGATAGTAATTTTTGAAATTTCAATAATAAAGATATTTTTAAATTTTCTATACCCAATAAGGACTTTTTGATCAAGTTTTAGTCCATAGTATATTTTTCTTTAAGTTTTGAGTTCTGAGTTGTAATATATATCAAATCCTGTACAATTAACCTAACAATACAATAATTTATTTCTTCCTGTCAGTTTCAGTAATAATCAGCAAGTAGTGAAATTATTTTAGTGTAAAATTAAGTTGTCAGATAAGAAACAAACTTCGGCCACAGTTCTATGTACAGTTATCTTAGAAAACATTTTCTATATTAGTAAACATTAATTTGTACCAACTTGAATCAATTATACTACAAATTGTTGGCAAACAACATGACTCTTTTAAAATTAATGTATTTATTTTAACTTGACATTTTAAAAAGAGCTACAAAAAGAACTATGGTCCTGAACTGAAAAACAAGAATTATCCCAAGAAATAAGGCTCAGTGGAGGAAGTTTTGAGGATGTAATGAGTATTTACAAGAGATTAATATTATTCCATAGGATACTGATTCTTACTTACAAAGGCAAATTGATTATGAATTAAGTAATTAAAAATCTCCCTTTCCATACATGAAAGGAAAGACTAATGCAAATACATATATTTTAACTATATGCAATATATTCATTGAATAACTACATTGCTTGAAGAATAATGTCATATATTATTCTTCTGGATTCTTATAATCTGATGGTTAGAAAACCATCTAAGTACATAATGATATTTACACAGGAAGAAATAGTACAGAAACTAAAATTTAATGGGAGTTTGTGGCTGCAGTAACTCTCATGCAGGGGAGTTAATAGATGTCACAGGGGAAGCGATGTTAAACTACAACTCAGAATAATTAACAAGCACTGTGGGTCAGGAAGATGGCTCAGTAGAATAAGCACTTCTCTGGCAAGCACAAGGGCCTGAAGTCAATCCCCGATTCAAAAAAAATAAGCATTGTAAGGGCAGCAGATACTGTCAGGGTAGTTGGTTTATTTTTTTTATTTTCTGTTGTTGTTTATGTTTTTTTTTTTTTTTTTTTTTTTTTTTTTTTTTTTTTTTTTTTTTTTTTTTTTTTTTTTGTATTTTAGGTAAGGGTCTACAGCGTAATCAGGCTGTCACTACTAGATTGGACTCATGGTGATCCACCTGTTTACAGCCTCCCAAGAGCTGGGATTACAGGTTTGTGCCATCACTCCCAGTCTCAATTGCTGTCTCAGCAGGACCTGGGGGTGGGGCTGACATGGGAGGCCCAGGGGTTTAATCCTGCTTGCAGGCCATTAAATATGTGGAGGCATTTGGCCAGCCCTATCAGGTTTTTTTTTTTTTTTTTTTTTTTTTTTTTTTAATCAAGACCTTTCAGCTGGAAAGCTCTCAACTCCCTCAAAAAGTGGTCAAATAACAACGATGTCTGTGCCATACAATTCTGGCCACCATCCAGTCATAGATAATTACAGCACAGAAAATACACATTTCCAAATGTATAAGATCATCTCTCAGAAATTTAGATTGGACAAGCCAAACTTTGTCAATGCCTAAAATATATACACGCGCAACTGTGCTCATGCAGTTTCTAACCCGTAGTGTGAATTAAGAAACAGAAAATAGTCCATGAGCAGCAAAAAGAAAAAAGAAATAGAAGCAAAGAAAGATAGCAGAATGACAGTCTGAAGTAGTTGGGTTTCCCAAAGATGGCTATAATGACAGCACACACACCACCTTGTCTCCTTACCACTGCTCATTAAGAAGTGGTATTTACTATTTTTTTCTCTTTTAATCTGAGCTGCTATTTGAAGGCCTTGAGCTATAGAATACAGGGCAAATAAGGCTCTTGCAGGTACAGCAAAAGTCTTTGTTCTTTTTTTAATTTATTTTTTATTTTATTGAAGTACAAATGTCAATCAGACAGTTTTAAGACAACTTAAGAAGACAGATTTGATAAATTAATACATTGCAAACTGTTTCATACTGTTTTGGTATCGTACAAGGTGCACACATGATATTATACTTACAGACATTATTATAGCAGATGTCTCTTATCAGTAAATTAAGAGTGTAGCTGTTTACTTATCTTATTTTTTATACCAGAATTATATCAAAAATTCAATAATTATTTTCCTAGTGGATGACCATAGTACTAGAAGCCAACATAATATCCTGTCCAACCACCATCAGTGCAAATCTTACCTCTCATAGGATTATGTAGAAGCACAGCATTATCTATCCCAACTGTACTGTCTATACACACACATCATGTTTTCTTTCTATACCCCTTCCTTTGTCTACACCTGTCAAAGGTGGGCACTCCATTGTCATTCAACTAACTTAGGTGCTTGAACTCGACACCACAATCTAACACAGTCCAGCATTCCACAACAACAGTGAGTTATTCAAAGAAGTTGTCGACCATAGCCATTTATACCTCAGCTTAATATTATGGCCCTGCGATGTATACTTCATTTTTATACTTTTCTGCTGGGTGGTTAAGACCTAGATAGATCAAGACTTATATACCAACACATGTACTTTATGTTTCTTATGTGGTCAGTGAAGTCCCCT
>PVKA01026620.1:0-31493 GCA_004027165.1 Ctenomys sociabilis | reverse complement strand
GCTCAACCTGGGGGAAGCTGTGTGCCACGCTGCCAGAAGAGCTGACACTTGGGGTGCTCAGTCTCCTCCAGCACCCAAGGAGGGGCCTCTTGGGAGATGCCTGCAGCCAGCGGCACCCTCTGCCGTCCCCCACCTTGTGGCTGGGGACCGTGTCCTGCAGGAGAGCAGCTGGAGTGGGGAGGAGGGTCCTGCCGCACTGACCATGCATGGGGTTCATCTGTCACTGAGTTCCACCTCCAGGCCGGGGACCACACCAACCCCACCCAAACTGAGGCCCAGCTGTCAAACATAGGACGCCTTGGGCACAGGGAGGACATGAAGAGGCACAGTGAGGCTGGGGACACAGGGTAAGCCCCTGTGCCCAGGAGGCTGCAGGGCTAGGAGGGCAGGGAGCCGGCTGGGCCCTGCTGCTGCGTAGGTGGCGCTGGAACACAGACAGAGCCATGGGCCCAGAAGGGCTCAGAATGAAGCCAGATGCCACAGCGCAACATCAGAGCAGAGGTCGCTATGTCCCCAAGCAACTTTAGGGACTCTGTGACCTGAAGAGGCCCAGAAGGGGGCTCGCATCCACCAGACATGTAGCCTGCCCAGCTCCTGTCTGTCTGTCCATCTGTATGTCTGTCGGAGGGTCCCTGCCCTGCTAGCACAAGACAATATTATCCTAAAGACCACTTCTCTTTCTCAAGAAACAGACTATGGCCCACAAACACAGAAGCCAGAAATAAGCCTTTCACACAACCCTGCCAGCGCCAGTGCCATCTTCTCACAGTGTTTCTGAAAAGCTCTCCCCACCTCTTCCTGGGGTCAGAGCCTCTCGGAGTCAGGGCTCAGGCCAGACGTCCTCCACCTAGGTTATCCTGGGCCCACATTCACCCTTGGTAGCTTGGGACCCTAGGCAAGGAGGAACCCTGTCTGCTTCAGCTCCCTGGCAGGTAAAACGGGAAGTCATCATTCCCTGGACACACAGAGGAATGGCGGCAGCAGGCGGTGGTCGCCCCCAAACTTCCCAACACGCCCAGCGCTGCTGTGCTCCCCACCCGGCTGTGCCGCTGTCTCCATGGAAACGCACTGAGCACTGCACCCTAGGACACCCCGTGTCCCTCCCCTGACCCTGGCCTCGTCCCTCTGAGCCACTCAAGAGGGCCCAGCAAGCTGGTAAGAGCTACCCACCAACAGCTACCAGTAATGAAAACACACTGCCTTTCCTGAGGCTGCGCTGCTCCCCGAGGAGCCACCTGCACGCTCAGGCTGATGCAGGCAAGAAGCTGCTGATGCGGCCGTTTTGACCCCTGGGCTGTGTGCAGCCACTAGAAACTGATGTTTCTGGCAAAAGTAATCAGGTGAATTTGACAAAGTCTAAAGCAGCCCATAATAAAATACATGGCAGGTGAATTACCAAAGAACTACTAACAGATAGCAGTAAAACTGCAGTGATATCTGAGGCGGAGAAGAGAACAGAATTGTGAGGTATTCAGTGCCACCAGAGGTCGCCAGCTGAGGTCCCCGTCACAAGCCTTGCAGATGACCACGCTCTGCTCCAAGAACTCAGCATTGAGAAATCTGACTCAGGAGATTTAGACTTGGTAAAATTAGTGGTTCCATGTGGAACTCACACTGGCAAAGCGATAATTTTAGAAAACTGGCTAATAAATTTAACCACATTCATAAATTTTGTACAGATGGTCATTGATCTCAGCAAAAATAATTTTAGGAAAATGAAAGTGGAAAAATTTGGAAAGTCTAATGCTGCTATGTTAAAAAATGCCCAGGGAATTAAACTGGCCTGGCAGAGTCTGCTCCTAAAATGTCTTTCTCAGGAAAGTTAGCAGCACGGGGACAGTTCTCATTTTTAGATATGAAGTGAAATGTTGACCTCAGAGCTCAAAACCTGCCTCACCAGATGCTCCCACTGCGTCCAGGTAATGCCCCTCAGGGGGGCAGAGCGGGCAGTGCCCTGCCTCTGGTCTTGCAGGCTGACCCTCTCAGGCTAGCCCTGTCCGCTCAGATCCCACTGTATTTTAAGCATCTCCCTGAAGTAGGAAGTCAGCTCCACTAGTGATGGCTGTAGGGCTAAGACCTCATGTTGGTACAGGAGTTTCCAAACTGCAAACTGGCCTCATGTGAATAATCTCACTTGATATCCACATCAAGTGGATTAAAATGCACCAAGTGGATAAAATTATGCATTAAAACGCTCATCTCATAGTTGAGCAAACTGGGCCCCGGAAGGTGAAAACCATGACTGAGCACGCATAGCTGAGCAGAGGTGACATCAGTTTAGCCCTTCTCACCCCAAGATTGGGGCTGGACCGTGACGCGAGACCCGTGGGTGCCTGGATTAACATCCCAGCCCCAGCTGCACACAATCCAGGGCAATCAGCTGCATGTGGGGTCTGGCGCCCCCAGCCACACTGCAACAGGACAGACCCAGGAGTGACTCAGAACGCTGAGCCCCTTTCTACCCCTTGCCGCCCCAACACCAGGCCCCTGACTTCTTGGGAGGTGGCAGGTGTGGGTGGGGGTAAGTTGTGTCCCTCCCCAAGGTGAGGGGGTGGCAGCCCTCCTGTCACCAGCTGGGCTTCACTTATGCCCTGCCCCTCCAAGGAGGGGCTTCCTGGCCCAAGAACCCCCACACACACAGTTCTATGCACAGTACAGTCCCTGAGTCACATCTGTCCGAGCCCTGCTAGGAGCCAACCTGGGCACTTTAGAAACCAGGGACCATGGTGGTCCCCAGTGTCACTCCCCAGATGCAGCCCTGCCCCCAACCTGACTCTCCCAAGCCAACGGGACACTGCCAGGAGGACTGGCCTTTCTCTTCATTTGATTGAGGATTCCTACAGTGTATCAGTCAGGGATTTACTGGAGAAACAGATATAACACAAGATGTACAAATGTATAAGAGCCTACAAGATTGGCTTACGACGGTTAGCCAGAGTCGGATGAGTAAGCGTGCAGAGGGCATCTGCACCCTGGACACTTAAGGATTCAGTCCAAGGTCTGGAGCTCACTGCAGTGTCCTGTGCCTGTCCTTATCAGGAGGCCAGTAGGTCTGAGATGGAAGGCCAAAGGACCCAAGGCAGAATCCAGAGTTTGCACTAGAAGCGAGGCAGCTGGAGGCGAAGACTGGCACTCCTCCGAGGAGCAGAAGCCCGCCTTTCCTTCCTCACTTGCCCTCGTACCATGCAGGGGATTAGGTGGGTCCTCTCCTCCTCCCCAGGCAGCAGCTACCCCAGCACCAGAGGGGCAGCTCCCACCATCTCTGTCCTCTGCTCTTGGAGCCTCACGTCCCTTAAGAACCTTCGGTCTGGCCCATGGCATGGACTCTAGCCACCTTGCTCTGGAAAGGCTCCACTTCCCGCCCTCCCCTCAGAGCACATGTCCAGGAACTGGCCTCTCAAAGCAGGAACTGGCCTCTGGAAATGCTAGGAGTGGCAGCGTTAGCACCTGCCCCAGGGCCCCGGGCCTCCACTCTCCACCTGGAGCGATGGGGGGGGTCCCACCGTGGCTCCCACCGGCCAGCCACACGTCACCACAGGGGCTGTGATTCCACTGAGACCCTCCACCTGGCCGCTGCCCCAGCCCTCTTCTGCTCTCGCTTCTGTATTTTGCTACTGGCCTCCTCAGGGTGACTGTCCCTCCCAGGCCCTATAGGACACCCCTGGGAAACTTCCTAAAGCCCCACGCTGCCGGCCGTTGTCACTGCAGCAGTTCAGGCAGGCTGTCCCATTGAGGGTCGGGTGACACAGCTCACCAGTTTGACGAGGGGCCTGGCGCTTCACAGGCAGCTCGTTTCCTTTTCTTTCCCTATGTGAGACATCAGACACCCTCCAGCCTGAAAGGCAGCAATGTTTTTCCCGTATGTGGAGCATTTCTGAAAAGGACAGGGTTTCTGGCTCAGCCTGGGATGCATCTGAACAGCAGCACTATGATGGCATTTATGTCTCTTTGCTGGCTGGCAGGACAAGACTGTCTCCTGGGACTACTGCGTCTCTGACTGAAAGGCCAATGTCTGAGGTCCCTGGAGTCCAGTGGGAAGCCAGACCTGCTCGAGGGAACAAGAGGCCACGGGCAGGTGGGCGGGCACAGTGTGTGCGGAGTCCACGTGATGAGCACGGAGGGAGGAGGCGTGGCTGTGGAGCTTGTGTCCTGTGCCAGGCTCTGGAGAGGAGCCGCAGGTACAGGGACGAGCCCTCATACATGGGACAGGGCTCACACACACAGGGACAGTGGTGCCACATACATGGACCTCACACACGGAGAAGGACTCACACATGGGAGCGGTATCACACATGTGGGGCCATCCCTCACAGGCAGGCGTTTCCTCACATGAGGGCGTCCAGGAGACAGGCAATACAGCAGAGTGAGTTCTTGTTCCCTGCAGCACTCGGCTGAGACCCTGCATCCTGTTTGGGGACCTGGAACTTCAGGGACAAGTCTGCCTGGGGTGAGGGGCCCTAGGTCTAAGCCAGGAGCTTTCCTATGGCCAGCAGAGACAGTCGTGCTGAACCTCTCCAGCCCTAGAAGCCCTACAGGCCACGACTGCCTGCTGAAACCTGGGTGTCTGTGTCCCCAAGGCTCCAGTGGTGACAGCCTGGCCCTGGGCCGCTGGCAGGTGGCGGCGACTTCAGGATGGGCGCTGAGGTATGGGGGTGCCCTTGGGGACTTAGGCACCTGTCTGCTCCTCTCTCTTGCTTCTAGTGGTGCAGCAGGCACCTCTGCTCCCACTGGGCAGGGCTGGGCCGTGCAAGCCGCAGGCGGTCACAGCACCCGAAGCGCCTGCCATTCCCAGGGTAAGCACCCCTGGGGCTCCGGCACATAGGCTCGCGCTGCACTGCCAGTGGGGCATCAGCGAACCCCGGGGGGGCCAGGCACAGAGCAGCTGCCTCAGGGCCTAGCGCTCCCCTGTCCACGGGCTGAGTAACTTGCAAAGTTTGGGGCCTTAAATGTGTCTCAGTGGCCAGGCAGCCCCAAGCTCTGACTTTGTTTTTCAATGTGTTTATTTATACTTACATAACGTTGGCTTTCACAGCTGTGTGTCACCACTATTGGCAAAGTCCTTGATTCTGCACCCTATTCCAGTTCACAGTGGCCTCCTTCCAGCACAGCAGACACTGACACTCAGGGCCCTGATCCCAGGCAGAGCTGGGAGGAGGAGCAACTGGGTGGGTGGGCGCTGCCAGGAGATGCGTCTGCTGGACGGTTCTGACCCCATCTCTACTCCAGCAGTGAAACCCGGCCCCAGCCATGCCGCGGTCACCCTTCACCACATCCCCCTGCCCTCGATGCCCAGCTGCCCATGCTCCCAGGACCCCCACTCACCCCTGTCTCTGTGCCTGGGGCCAGCAGAGCCCCCGGGGCCCTGCACACATCCCTCCTTTTTGCCACAGTAGCCCAGCAGCCCTGGGAGGTCCAATTTGGGCAGGGAGGCTCCGTGAGTGCACAGAAGAGGGGGAGAGGAAGCAGGTCTGTGAGGGCCCAGCGTGAGGGCCATTGATTGTTGTCAAAGCACTTTGCAGCCGCATTCGTCTCCTCGTAGGAGAAGGAAACTGTCACAAGCGTGACTACTTTATTCAACATTGGTGCAATTACCAAACTAGAAATAGGACAAAGGGGGAGATTTTCCCTGGGGAGCTGAGCTCTGTCACCCTCCTTGTGGTGTGGCTGGGACCAGCCAGCCAGGATGAAGGGAAAGGTGGGAGGAAGCTACGCTGCTCTGCTGCAGTGAGAAGCTTCCCGCTGGCTGTGTCCCACCATCCTCCAGCCTGCACAGGCTGGCATTCCTGGTGTGCAGTTGGCATCTCCCCACATGCCAGGCTCACAGCCCAAGCTTTTGGACCACACACACCCCGCTGCCTGCTGCGAGACTCCCACAGCCAGCAGTGCCCTCTCCAGGGACGGCCACTCACTCTCCTAGCGTCACCCAGTGCCCTCTGTCCCCACCCAGCACCCTCCCTGGGCTGCGGGGTCCCAAGTCTCCATGGCTCCCAAGCATTACTGTGGGTGGCTAAGATGGAAATTAAGAGACCATCAGAGAGGGACCGGGCCCCTGGAGTCACCAAAACCACGGCCGGGGTGAACTGGAAGAGAGGCAGGCCCACGGCGCCCCTCGGATGGACAGCGCTTGAGACAGCACGGCCTCCTGGGGAGCCTGGCATGGGAAGCACCGTGGAGGCCAGCACACCTGCCTGCCCCCCCCCCCCGTCAGCAGTCACAGGACAGGGAAGTGAGGGACGCTCCATGCTGCTGTCCTGTCAGGTCAGTACTGGCCACACAGGTACAGCCGCAGCCCCTCAGCACAGCCCCAAAGCATAAAGCCCCACAGCACCGAGGTGGTGACCCTCTTTCAGGCCCCTCCCATCTTTCCCTCAATAAACCTTTCACAGTCTTACTGGTTGACACCAGCTCTGCACATCTGACCTCTGAAGGGCAGCGCAGAGACAGGCCCTGGTGTTTTGGAGGGTGCACTGGCAGAGTCACCTTCCCACGACCTTCACCTCTCTAACTTTGTTTATTCCTGACTGACCTCTCCCTGAGACAGGCTCCCAGAGTTCCCTCCAGTCCCGACAGTGGAGGAAAATTCCTGGTACATCTCTTCTACCCTACAAGAGCTGCCCTGCCTGGGGCACTGGTAGCCCTCTGGAGAGACGCTCCCTCCACAAGAAGCCTGCACCCCCAGATCTTCCTCAACGCTCTGGTTTTAAAATTCTTCTTTGACAACAGCTCCACCAGTCCCACTGGAGCAGGACCCTGAGCCGCTCTGCTGGCCTTTGGAGGGAGGCAAAGGACACAGGTTAGATGTGTGGGGTCCAAAAGCAGGTCTGCAACTGCCATGTGGCTACAGAGAAGCCCTTGGCCCTCACCGGGGCCTTGGCTTCCCCCTTAAAACATGGGGAAAAGGAGAGCTCGGACCTAACAGAATCCTGAAGAGGGACCCAGAGGTGTGGACAGAGCCTGGAAGGTGTGCCATGTGAATGCAAATCTCCACATTTGCCCCCCAAGAGTCAGCACTAAACAGAAGCTGAGGCAGAACTAAGGAGGCCTTTGGGAGGTGGTCTCGGCCCACCCTCGCTTGCAAGTGAATCTCCATTCACCCTCCTTGGCCTGTGCACTTGTGCCTGTCAGAGGCCACAGCAGGAAGAAGGAAGGCAGAGTCGAGACAGAGCAGCCCTGCCTCAGCCACGTGCAGGGAGTCGAGTCAGGCCTGCTTGTCCTGGGATGGAGGTGACTGGCTTCCAGGGGCTGGAGCTAGTAGGGCAAGACAGCCCTGGAGCTCACTCTGTGACCCAGCAGAGCCACCTGCCAAGACCCCAGGACCAAGGCCACCAGCACCTCCAAAACACCACGGCCTGTCCCTGCACTGCCCTCATCAGCTGTCCACCAGAAGCCTGCATCTTGTTTTCCACGGAATTTTTAGAAGCACAGAGACTTCCAAAAATTTTTTGAGACTTTGTTTTTCCCACAATGTCCTTCTCACCATGTGGAGCAAGTCTCACCCAGGCAGGGTTGAAATGAGTGGCTGGCAGGGAGACCCGGTATAAACACAGGGCCTGGCATGGCCTGCGATCCCGGTGTCGGCCAGGACACGCGTGCACAGCCATGGGGTCTGACAGTGCTCACAAGGAAGAGCAGGGACAAGGTAAGAGTCCCAGCCTTGTCACTGCCCACACTGTGCACCACACCCACCAAGACAGGAGGGACCCCAGGAGGAAGGCCAAGCTTGCCACCCTTTGCTGGACCCTTGTGGGCTCGGGCAGCCACTGCGTGGGTGTCTGCTCTGCTCTGCTCGAGCTCATGGGCTGGTCTATGCCACTGCGACGGTGAAATATGCCTCAAAAGGGTAAAGAATAAACACCTGAACATGTAAGTATTTCAAAAACCCCATGTTCCCTTTTTCTTCTTCCCAGATCGCCACCAACACTGGACACAACTCTGCCATCAACCTTCTCCAAAACCCCTTAGAAAGTCACCTCCAGACCCAGCAGACGGGCACTGACACCACAGACTGCAGGCTACATCTGGGCAGCCACCCACGTCCCAGCCTGTGGGGAGGCTAGGCTGTGGGGAGGGCCGGCAGTGCCCCTGGTGACCCTCGATGTCCCCAGATGTCCGTGGCATGGCCTGAGGACACAGCCCCGACTGGCTTCTGTCCTTGGAAGACACCTTCCAGCCTCCAACTTGCTCCAGGGCCAGGCGTTCCACAGCAACAGGGCAGATTCAGAAAGCAGCAGTTGTGGCTCCACAGAGTTCAGTGTTTGTCACCTACTTCCAGGGCCACACAACCTGCACGCGGAATGTGCGTGCAGACTGACACACGGGGCAGCAGGCGGCACGGGGACCCAGGCCGCCGCTGTGCTGTCCTGGTCCTTGCGGCTGTCACAGCCTGCTGGGCTCTCTCCTCACATCCCTCTCTGGCCCTCCTCCGGTCAGCAGCAGGAACGGACTCCTTGACCTCGGCCTCCTCATCTCTGCAGTGTTTGCAATGGAATTAGGAGCTCACCAGTGTGTAGATCATGCTGGTGAGAAAGAAGGGCAAGAGTGTTAGTGTGCGCCCAGCAGGCACGAGCCAGGGCCTAGAGGGGCTCACAGAGCCCAGGGGCAGGGGCGTCCCTCAGGCCCGTCCTGGATGCCCCAGCAGGGCAGGGGCTCATGCCGTGGCCATGTCAGGGCCCTGTGAGGCTGAGTGGCCTGTGGGGCGGGGAGGTGGGTGAGGGTCATCCACAGAGCCCCGAGACGTGGACATGGCCTGCAAGGGGCACTGCCCTGGCTGCTGCGTCAGGGACCCAGGTGTTGGGAGCAGGGGCCCAGCAGTGCCCTGCACAGCCCAGGAGGGAGGTGCTCTCAGGTGGATTCTGATCTGTGGTGTCTACTGAGCTCCAGGGCAGAAGCCCAGGGCATTCCACTGGGAGGAAGTGTCTGACTCCCGGCAGCTGCAAGCCCGGAGCCCCGGAGCCCCAGCGCCTGAGCCCCACCCCATTCCCTTGCGTTCACTCTGATATAATGCCACTGAGTGCTGTCTGCAGGCCCGGGCCCTGCCTCAGGGAGACCACAGTCATGCTGAGGGGCCTGGCCTGGCTGCCTGAGGCCTGCGCTGTGCTGGGCTCTGCATGCCACAGTGATGAGGAAGCCATGAGGCAGAATTACAGATGGGGAGCAGGAGGCCACTGCCTGGGCCCCCACTGAGCTCCTGGGCTGGGCCCGGGTGGCTCTCCCTGTCCCACCACACCTGCCCGGTGCTGGACAAAGGATGGGGCTGGGTTCTTTCCAATTCCGGTCTGTAATTAACAGGGGCAATGGGAGGATGGTGCTACGCCAGGGCACGTGGGGGGCCGACGCACTCAGCCAGAGCGTCACACTGCCCGAGGCCAAGGACCCCCGGCACACCACCCTCGCTCACGCCCCACCTCGACCTCACACCACCACCGCTCTCTGAACAGTTCAGACCTGAAGCCAGAGCACAGAGGGTTCAGACAGGCTGGAGGCCCAAGAGAAAAAGTGCTGGGGCCCCTGAGACGGTGCAGATTCTGCAAGGAGCCACGCTCAGCGCCTGTGGGCTGTAGACACCAGGGTCGGGGCACAACCCCTCCCCTTGGGGGTCTCCATAAACTCAGGCACCCGCCCTCCTGACCTGGGGGCCCTGCACCCAGGACCGCATGTTGAGAGCATTCTCTGCGAGCCCCTCCCACTGAGCAAGACCCCTCCTAAGACCCTAGAAACATCCCATGGTTCTGGGTGCAATCCTGGTCACACTTCAGGAGACTCCCAGCTGTGACACTGTCAGCTGGTCCTTGGGGAGAGGTCTGCCTTCTTAGACCTATTTCATAGGGAGTCACACAGGGGTAAGGGTAGCATCCACCTCACGATCCAGGGACAGGGGCCTGAGCTCTCAACACTGGACAACAGGCCACTTCCCCCTGCCAAGGCCCCAACCCAGCCCAGAGGCGGCCTTGGTCTAACATGCCCCGTCCTCTGCCCAGAGCGGTCACCCACAGCCCTGGGATGCTGAAGGGCAGCAGGACCACAGGTGACAGGCAGAGGACGCCCTCCTACGGCTATTAGGGCACAGCTGCGTATGACTGGCCCAGCTCTTCCCAGCGGACCCAGGTAACATTAGCAGGCGCTAAGCTTCCCAGGAAGCTGCTGTGCCAGCTGCAATCCACCCTGACCCCCACCCCCAGAAGACGCTGCAAGGGTGTGTTTGGCAGCGTGGCTCTGAGGACATGCTCCCGACAGGGATGTCTGTGTCACATTCCTCCCTGCAGGAGCCTCAGGACCTGGCCCTGCCCTGTGAGAGAGACATCCCCTGCCCGAGGCGGCAGCTGCTCACCAGTACAGGTAGTAGAAGAAGGAGAGCAGGTAGAAGGCCAGCTTGCACCAGGCCTCCTTCTGGCAGTAGCTCAAGGTGTCTGCATTCATAACCACCGGCGGGTCATAGGCCAGCTCTGAGCTGTCAGCCGGGCAATGGAAGTACCTGCAGGGACAAAGGACATGTGTCCAACACCACCCATGCCCCACAGCCTGGTACCTGCATGTCCCGGGGTGCAGTGGGCACCACCGCTCTAGGGGCTCTGAACACCCTGCAGGCACAGGTCCTCACGTCAGAGCCATAGACATCAAGGTGCTTGGGCTCCATGCAGTGATGCTGGGAGAGAGGGAGTGTGTCACCTGGAGCCCCTGGTCCTGTCCGACGTCAGTGTGGCAGAGGCCAGGAGCCTCATAGCCACGATGTCATTGCACCTGCACGCTGAGATTGGGCTCAGCCCTTGCCAGCCCCTGTGTGAGTTCCTGAAGCCCACAGGAGTACAGCATGCATTTCAGGTACCCTCTCTGCCTAGACAGAAGGGCTGAGAACTACAGAGGCCCAGGCCCTACACAAGGAGAAGGCTGAAGGCGAGGCCACGCCCACGTCCTCTTCGCCAGCAGCAAGCCAGGCAGGACAGCTGGGGGCCCAGGACAGCTGGGGGCCAGACACAGGCGCTGGTGGAGGCAGCCCGCACCCGGATGGGACATTGCCAGGCCTCGTCCTCCTGCAGCAGCCTCCACAATGTGAGCACTTCCTGTGCCACGTGCTCTTGCCGTGAAGCACAGCGTCACTGCAGGCCCAAGAGCAACAGGGCCAGGCCACTGTGGGCCAAGCCTCCAGACAGAAAGGTGAACCTTTCCTCAAGCTGCCACTGCGAGCATTCAGTCAGGGCAGTGGAGAGCCGAGAACTCGCTCGTGGGCACTCTGCACACCAAGCCACTTTCCTTCTTCAAACCTTGGGCTGCTTCTGCCCTCTGTGTTTGTTCGATCGAGTCTCTGCCTTCCAGCCTCATGAAGGCCCCTTCCTATTGCCTCTGCAACCAGACCCCCCATAACCCACCATTCCCACCTGCACTACCCGGGCCAGGGCTGCCCGCTTCCCCCACCTGGACTCCACAATGAGCCCAGGGCCTCAAGTCAAGCACAGTGATGTCACCTTCCCCTCCACCCCTCCTGTAGTGGCCCTTTCCTGCAGAGCTCATTAATTTCTGCTCCTCACAGACAGAGGCCTCAGTGCCCTGACACGCCCACCATGTCTGCCGTCTTCTCTCCTCGCCAAGAGCCCAGACGCACAGGCCTGGACACACGCTGCACCCACACACTGCACTTCCTTACCCTGGCCTCGCACACACTGGCACTCGCTGCAAGTTACAGACACACACATGTGCACCTGCAGCCCTGTGTAGCCCAGGGCTCCTTCCCTGCACTCCCCCATTCCATGAGAAGCTGGGGTGCAGCTCGGGGCAAAGGGCACATTTGTATTCAGTGTTTACCCTGCACCACCCACACTGCGCCCCAAGCAGTGTGGTTCCGCGTTCTAGTGAGACACACAGACAGGTCTGGAGCCCCGACCCGGGGCACCAGGCGGGCTGCACAGCTGCACCTGCTGCTTTGGTCTCCCCCACCGCCTCCGTTCCACCTGGAGACAATATAACAAGCCCAGAGGCCTGGTCCAACATGTGGTCATCGCAGGGAATAGAAACTTGAAATCAGTGTCCTAGAAAACCCAGCCCATCTGGTAAGTGCTTTTTAAAATTAAGAATAATTTCAGGCCGTGAAGTTTGCCCTTCCAAAGCACACCACTCAGTGGGTCTTTGTTCATTTACAGAGCTGGCGACCATCATGCCACCCAGTGCCAGAACATTCCACCCCCAGAAGAACTGTGCCTCTTAGCAGCATGCCCGTTCACTGCCTCCCAGACCTGCACCTCCCTGGATCTGCCTGTGCCTCGTGCTCAGGGGATGACACAGCAGATGGCCACAGCATGCGGCTCTTCAACCTGCCTTGTCTTTAAGGTGAAGCCAGGTGCAGCATGAATCCATCCTTCATTCCTTTCCATGCCCAAATAATACTCCACTGTGTGGAGACACTGTTCTGTCACTCGTCCATCAGCGGACGCGTACTGGGAAAAGCACTGCGGCTGTGTTACACTGACCCAAGAGGGCACCCCCAGGGGACGTGCCACTGGCCAGCAACACAACGGGATTTGAGGAGAGGTCCTCAGAGGCAGGGAAGGGGCGGAAGACTCACCTCCAGAAGTGGTAGAAGAGCAGCGGCACGTTCAGCCCCAGCGTGAGCCACTGCTGTGCGCACAGGAACATGACGCAGAAGAGGCTGTGGATGGAGTACTCGGGCAGCACCAGCTGGGGAGAGCAGAACAGTCATGGCAGCGCAGCGTGGGGACCCAGGAGGGTGCAGGGAGGGAACGGCCTTGGGCACAGGAGAGCAGGCGGCACCAGGAAAGGCAGCAGGTGCTGCAGCTGAGTGTGCGACACTGGAGGTGTGACGGGCGGAAGCCGTCCAGGGCGGGGCCTGTGTCTGCGAGCAGCGTGTGCACCCATGTGGTGCCAACCGTGATACGCACAAGGGCTGCCACCCAGGCCTCGGCACCGAGAAGCCACAGAGGGCAGGCAGCAGGAAGAGCCCGCATCTGTACCACACAGCTGTGGGCTTCTTCTTGTCTGACAATGCTTCGCTCTGCGTACCCACTGCACTGGACAGTGCGCGAGATCTGGCAAGGATCTGCTGTGGACCGGAGGATGTGCGGGCGTAGGAGCAGATGCTGGGGCTTTCTTTCAGGGGCTTGGACATCGGTGTGCCCTGTGTGTCCTCCGGCTCGACTCGAGGCACAGCTGCGCGGCATGTCACATCCGTGCACACAGGGGCACGGGTGGGTGGAAGCAGCGTCCATGTGCTGATCGGGGCGCCATGCACACTTGCTGCCTGCACAGGGTCAGCTGCCGTCAGCGCCATCCCAGCCTCCTCCTCCCGCCCTGTCTTTCAGGTCTCAGGTCTCCATGTGGGCCCCAGGCGAGGCCAACCGCATAGAAGGGGTTGACGCCATTCAGGGCTGAAGCCTGTGCCCCGGGTAGGGGTCCCTCTGCCCACCTCCACGAGTTCACCTGTGTCCCACTTTCTTTTTTTTTTTGTCTTTTTGAGACAGGGTCTCACTATGCAGTTCAGGCTGGCCTTAAGCTCACTTTGTCGCTCAGGCTGGTCTCAAACTCACAACAATCCTCCTGCCTCAGCCTCCCGAGTGCTGCGATTACAGGCCTGCGCCACCACGCCCGGCTCCTGTGTCCCACTTTCTAATCAGGCCCCAATTAGACCCTGGGGCCAGCCCTTCCTGCCGCCTCTCTCAGCTGCTTTCAGGCAGCACTGGGATTTCAAAGCTCTGCCATGTCCCCACACTCCAGTTCAGAAAGCCACTTAGGAGGAGAAGAAAAAGTGTCCGCCCTCTGCCACAGCCAAATTCTCCCACCACAGGCCGCAGTGTATGGACATTTGACTACCCACTCCTTTTCCTCCCTCCTGAACCCAGGGCTGCAGTTACGGAAATAGTGCTGAGAACAGAGGGAGCAATTGGGTGAAGGAAGGCAGAGGCAGGCAGGTTCCAGAGGCAGGGTAAGGCCAAGGTTGCAGGAGCCAGTGGAAGAGCTGAGGTCCCTGCTGCCAGCCAGCACAAGTGTTTATGCCCAGCACTTTCCCCAGCGAGGGGACCCTGCACAGAATCCCTCGATAGCAGGGGCCTGAGGGGCCAAGGCCACAGAATGCAGCAGGATGGGAGCCAGAAACTGCAGTGGGCCAGGGCAATTGTCCTGCAGGAGGTCGTGTAGGGGCACAGGCCACTCAGGGGGCCTCGGCACACCTCACAGAGGCCTGTGACAGTCACTTGCTTTCTGTCCTGCACACAGAAGTGATGCCAAGGAGGAGCCTCTTCCTGCTGAGGGCGGTCTGCTGATTTCACCTGCTCAGGGCTACAGGGCAACCAGGCTCTCGCCCAGGCTGGCACCTGGCCCCCAGCTCGCCACCTGCACACCGACTGCCTGGATTGCCTACGAAGCTGCTGTCCTCGGGAGACACTTGTGTCAGCCCTATATCGCTCCTTCCAGGGCTCCTGGCTTCTCTCCCTCCAATGACAAGGCAGGCTCAGGCTGAGACTGGCCCCAAGGGGTGCTAATTACCCACTCCCCTCTGCAAGGTGGGAAAATCCTCGAAACAAGCAAAAGAAGGCGAGCTGGCTGTGAGAGGAGAGGCAGCGGGGCGGCGAAGAGCACCGTCAGCATTCCCAGCCAGGGTTTCCGTGCCCTGGTGCTTTTTCAGTGGGACTCTGTGACTCCTGATCCACAGCCTGAGTACTGGGGGCCACAGGCAACCGCAGCCCTGCCCAGTACCCAGCGCTCTGGACCTGTGCGCCACACACGCATCGCTCAAGGTCTGGCGGAGGAGCCTGAGAGCCGAGTGTCCCAGCCTGAGCCAGCGAGTCACCACTTAGCCTAAGGCCAAGTCACACAGCTGCTGCAAAGGCATGAGTGGTGCTGCCTGGGTAGAAACAGCTTCGATTAGGGAGCAGAATCCGTGATCAAGGTCACCTG
This sequence comes from Ctenomys sociabilis, assembly GCA_004027165.1. Lineage (NCBI taxonomy): Eukaryota > Metazoa > Chordata > Mammalia > Rodentia > Ctenomyidae > Ctenomys > Ctenomys sociabilis. The sequence goes on along the minus strand of PVKA01026620.1, from coordinate 16,595 downwards.
ACTGCAGCGGCTCCACTCCCCGTCTTCGATGGGGACCTAAGCATCGCATCTGTCCAAGGGGGCGGGAGTGGTCTGGGAGCCCACCCTACAAGCAGTGAGGGTCTCTGTGGCCTGCTTGACCCTCACAGTCCTCGTCCACCTAAAAGTTCCACGTGCTCTGCGGAGAGTGGCCATCTGCCCCGAGGGAGTTACACGGACATGTCCGCCCTCACCCGACCAGGCTCAGAGTTTGCACAGCTCCTCTCCGCCTCGCTCAGGTCTTGCCCCAGAGCCGGAACCCGGGGAACCGATCATCCCAAGAGTCCAGCCGCTGTCCACCAGCAGCGCACAGGTTCGTCCCTGAGCCCCATGAGCTCAGTCCCCACCGTCCTGTGCTAAAAGGCCAGAGATAGCACCAAGCGCCACGGTCAGCGTGGGCTGGGGGGGGGCTCCCCAACTGCTGCCACCCCTCCCCCCCGGCTCCTCCCTCTTTCCCTCCTGCCCCTCCCCTCATCTTCTTGCTCCTCCCCCACCCCTTCCCTTCCTGCCTCTCCCTTGGCCTCAGCTCAGCTCCACCTCCTCTATGGACCCCCACCCAGTAGGTAAATCCATAAATCAGGTGGCCTGACCCTCCTGACTTCTGGCCCCATCCTAAGCCCCTAGACTGCTCTAAACTTAACCCATTCATTTCAGGAGTCCTGGACTCTTATCCAGAGAGCTGCCTCCACCCATGTGCATTCACTTCAAACTCCCCTTAGGCTGGCATCTCCCCACAGACACTCTCTATGTCGCAGACCAGGGAAAGGTCACATGCAAACTGGAGGTGCCAAGCTCAGGGTGCCCAAGCCCTAGACTGGGACGTCACACTGTTGAGGGGCCAGCAAGAGTTCTTCCAGCCTCCTGGGAGCCAAGCAAGGGGCCTGTGAGGCAATGGCGACAGTGGTGTCCCCCTCAGTGCCCGGAGCAGCACTGTATGGTCCCAGGAGTCCTGGCAGCGCCAAAGGAGAGAAGCACGACTGTGACCCATACTGATGGCACAGGGGACAAGGACAGAGATGCCAGGACAGCTGCCCTAGGCCAGCTGCAGCCAACTGCTCAGCCAGGACAGTCACTGCTGGTGGCTCCAGCAGCAGGTTATGGGGCACAGAGATGGACACAGCCCCACGTGCTGTGACGAGCTCCGCCTTAACCTCCCAGGTAGGGCTGAGGAGGTCCCCCCATGTGTGCACAGAGCTGTCCAGAGCTCAGAACCAGCTCAGCGGGGAGAGTGCTACGGCAGGGGGCGTGGAGCACGGCCAGCCTTCCAAAGGGCTGAGGTTCTGAGGTCCTCCGGAGACCGTCACACGGGGCACGATGGGGTCACACATCTCGGTGGGCAACCCGGCAGTACAGCAGCCTCTGCTGAAGCTCTCAGAGCTGTCACGAGTTACCAGAGCAACCCAGGAAGAGTTTCTGGGAGAGCTGAAGCGTTCTATTTTAAAAACACCCAGTTGATGATCAAGGAGCCACGTATTAGGAACCAAATAACAAGGTGCACACAAAAATTCTCGCTGAGATGAGCACTTTCCCACAGTGGAAATAATTCAGTCTACAAGGAATGTTGGCCCTGGAAGCAAAGAGATTTCCAAGGAGTGCCTAGAGTCTGGTTATCTCCTGCATCCTGCACAAACGCTGGCTTTGAAGATGGGCCTCTCCCTCAGTTTCTATCAGCTGCTGCACCGTAGGCTCCTGTAGCCCTTCCAGCCTCACACACTCATGCACACACGTGCACACGCACGGCACACACCAAGCGCGAGACACCCCACCTGGGACCTGAAAGAGGGATACTTAATGACACCGCCTCGCCTCTGGGAAGAGGACAGTCCAGGAAGAGATGGGAGAGACATGGATACCAAGATACAAGACCACTGCAGGGTGCCAGGAGTCATGGGTCCCAGACCGGCAGCCCATGAGAACCCGCAGTGCATCACACTGACGCGCAGACTTACAGCAGACTTACAACTGCGCGGGATGTCTGTGTGGCTGTGGGCTGGGGGAGGGGGCTGTGGGGCTGCGGCTGAGAGCGAGGCCCTCCCTTGCTGCACCAGCCCTCCACACTCCACGCTAGAGTCCAGCCTTTCTCAGGGGCCGTGTGGCCAGGTGGGTGGCCGCTGCCAGGCTGGGCCAGGTGCAAACCCTCGTGAAGCAGGGTCTCAGCCAGGAGAGGCCGCTGAGGCACAGCAGGCCAGGAGGACACTGAGTCCTCGGGGTCCCCCAGAGGGGCCTAGCAGAATGACTCAGAAGAATCACAGTGAGAGGATCAGCAGGAAGGAAACTACTGATTTGAGAGGTGGAAAGATGCAAGGTCTACATTAGTAGCAGCAGAAATGAGGGGGGAAGAGATGAAGAAACATTGTTTCACGTGTTCAGATACTGCTTTGTCTCAAAACCAGCAGTAGGTGGCTTACAATGCCGTGCTAGTGAAGCATGACATTACTTCATACAGCTATATTTAGGGTACCTAAGATCACGTTTAATGCATTTGTGTTTTAAAACACTTTCTCTGGTTTGTTCTGCTTCCTATACCACAGAAGGCACAATTTACAGACACTGCTCCATACAGGGCCTGGCAAGCTGAGCCACACAGACGGCAGGGCCGCGAGGGCCAGGAGGGACACCAGCCTGCGAGGCAACAGTGGAGGCCCCAGTCCAGGAGAGGGCTGGAGGAGGCCCCCAGAGGCGGACACAGCATGACCTGCGGGCTGGAAGGAAAACACGCCAGGGCACAGCAGAGGGCTGTGAGAGAGGAGGCAGATGTCAGGAAGACTGAAAGGTCCGAGGGGGAGGGGCCAGCCAAGTAGCTCAGCAGATTACAGCACCTGCCAGCAGGCACAGGGCTGGGGGGTAGATCCTCACCCCCAGAGAGCACCGAGACTGGGCGCGGTAGCACGTGCCTGTAATCCCAGCTCTCAGGAGGCTGTAAACAGGCAGATCACTACAAGTCTGATCTAGGAGTGAGGTCCTGAACACTGTGTAGACCCTTCCCTAAAATAAAAATAATAAAATAAAAAGAAAGATCCAAGGGGTGACCAGATTACATACTGAATGCTTAAATGGCTTAATTTTATGCTTGTTACCCTAAAGACGTGCTGCCGTCCATCTCCCGCTCTTCGAACTCGCTCATGTCACCCTTCCTGCCACTTCCTAAAGCAGTTCTAGAAGTCTCCTTCCATGGACTCCTTTAGCAGATGTGATCAGAAATATGGTGAACACCATCCAAATAAAGGCAGGCCTCTGGACAGGTATCACAGGATGTCCTCCACCGCCACAGTCACTGGATCCGGGAGGCACGTGACTTCTGGCTCTTCCCCAAAGCCAAAGTGACCATCAGGGGCAATTTTGAGTGGCTTCAGGACACTGAGGCAGCCACACAGTGCACTGTCTTATCCACTTTTTCTTGCTTGGACAAAATTTCTGACAACCTCGTTAGAGAGGGCAGGTTTATTTTTGTTCCACCTTTCAATCCATACTTGTCCCTCTAAGGCAGACTAACCATGGGGGAATGGCCCGGCAGAGGAAGGCCACTCACACCACTGCAGCCAGGAAGCAAGGACAGCATTGGGTGGGAGACATGCCCACTTCAGCCCGTGCCCTAGTGACCACCCCTTTGCACCGGGCCCCACCTCCTGCCAGCAAGTCATCTTCCAAAAGCCCCAGCTATGAACGCTCTGGGAGACATGAAGCTATAAACTATAACAGCCTTGACTAGGTGAGCTCCGCGACTGGATCCCAGCTGGGACTCTTGCACTTCATAAGCTCCCAGCAGCCTCCAATGTGCTGTCGAGGCTGAGGGACATTACTGCTGAAGAATGAGTTCCTGTCTGACACAGTCCGGCCTGAGGGCCCAAGTCCACTGGTCATGTGACCCTTCTGTGCAGGGAGACCCCACCCTACTCTGAGACCTCCAACTACTACAACTTCTTTGAAAGGTGACCCAGCAATTCTTAGCAAATAACAAATCCGTGTATTCTAGCCGTGGGCTTCACTCCATGGACAGAAGCACACAGTGTTCATGAAGGGGACAAGCAAGACACAAAACTGAGAACATGTCTGCCCACAGACGTGCAAAGGACTGAGTGTCAGGTGTGCGTTCTGGGCTCATAGGCAAGTATGTGTGAACATTTTTGAGAGATCTGCAGCATTTGACCCACAGGGTGTCAGTCACTCTGCAATGGCACTGGGAGAAACGTGCTAGTTTCACTGTCCCCTCCGCAGGGGACACAACGTAGCCCTCCAGGGGAACTGGAAACTCGGATGGCTCAGAGCCTGCATCTCAGTGCGCTCCCCACCCTGGCCAGGCACCAGCGCCCTGCAGCCGTAACTTTGCAGCCTGGGCGCTGCAGCAAAGCGAGCGGGATCTATTTTCCTTTCCTCACCATGTCACAGACAGACTCAGCCTTGCCACAGATCTCCCTGCAGTTGGTGTTCTTCCCCTAGGTTGGGAATGGCACCATCTTCCCCCAGGGAACACTTCACAGCTTCTCTCTGGAGTATCTGAGCCAGCAGCCCCTCTGCCCTTGAGCTCTGGGGCTGTTAGGGTTTGTGTCTAGCTGTCCCCCCAAAGCCTCCTGTAGTCATGGGGTGGGAACTTCTAGAGTTTGTGATTAACTCATGATCCACGGGAATTATGCGTGATCCAAGGCTGGGATTATGGGTTTTAGTACTGCTGGGATTATGGGTGTGAGTACTTCCCCTAGCCTGGGGCAGAGAGACAGGCTTTCTTTAGTCAATGCCATTGCTCTTGTTGATGCCTTTCTGCCACCACGAACCGATGCTCTCTCTGCCTCGGACCCAGCTGAATACGGACTACGCTTGCAGTAACTGAGCTAGATAAACCTTTCCTTCCTTCATTTTGGGTGTCGGGTATTTGTCGCAGCAGCCAGAGAAGAGTAACTAAGACAGGGGCCACAGGTACAAAATCAAGGCTGACTTAAACACAGCTCTACAACTCACGACCACCCCTGGTCACCAGCTTCAGCGTGCTGCTCAGCACTGGGGGGCCCAATGCTGAACTGCTCATTCCTGCGGTTTTCCACTCAGTGTATGCCACTAAGGTTGGCAGGAAGCAAAGCAGCAGGAGGAGCTGCTGGGTAAACAACTCGGCCATCACCAGGAAACCAATAAAGGCTCCAGTGCCACACGCACCGCCCTGGGTCTGTGCACGAGACTGTCTATGCCTGGGGCAGCAGTGAGGAGCCAGTGAAGACAAGGGCCAGAGAATGGTTACTGTGCTCCAACAACATCTTTGCCTCACCTTCTAGTGGGGCCAAGGGTGCACTACTGTCAGAGCCTACAGCACTTAATTCAGGACAGACTACCTGGACACGAGCCCTGCCATGAAAGGAGACACACAGTGAGCTGCTGCATAGCCGAGACACTGATGGGACATTTTACACACCACAGGGCAGTGCAATAGTGTCACAAAAAACCTCCAGCCACCATCCTGTGCAAATGCTTATGACCCCTCCCAAATTCCTCAGACTAAATCATACCCTGCTGTGATGCACAAGGGGCCGCTGTGGCAGGGGACCAGGACGAGATGAGCTCTGACAGTGGAGGCCTCCTGTATGGCATCCAAAGCTTTGCCACAGCCTAAGAGCTATTACTGTGTGTGAAGAAGCCAACAAGCTCCAAGCAAGATGGTGTAAGCCCCCAGTAGTGATGTTTCTTTACAGGAGCACAGCTGTCAGTGACAACAGCCAAGAGGGGAAAGGCCCCCAAGTCCCGCTTCCCTCTCAGCCCCTGCCGCCCATGCTGCTCCCACACACCCACTGTCCAGGGAATACCTTGGGGAGCCTGGCAACCACCCTTGGGGGGTTGGACAGAAACAGCTACAACAGTGACTCCAGGCTGCCCACTCTGCCATCAGCCCCTTTGCTAACCAAACACAGACAACATCTATGGCTGTGGTCCTGACCTGAGCCTGTCAGGACAGAACCATCAGAATGAGGTCCACTCTCAACCAACACCCCCTGTCCCCACTGCTGGGCTGGCATGGAGAGTGGCTGTCCCTCCCTAAGTCTCCCCAGAGAGTCACAGGACACCCTCCCAGCTGGCTCACAAACTCCGTTCTTTCTGATGAACGGGAGGGCTGTCCCTCGTGCCAAAGCTGCACCAGGAATCAGCCCCAGCCACCCTGGGGATGGCCTCAGAAGGGCCCACATCGTAGACACCACTATTCCAGTGTCGGGGACCGGAACAGTGACCATCTGTGTAGGGCACACTGTGCCTAGCCACCTGTGCTCACATGCAATGGAGCCTTTGTTCCACATCCATGCCTGCTCCTGAATTGAGAGAGAGTAGAGCTCAGGGGGCAAGGCCAGCCTGGCATGGGCCTGAGAGTGACAGCAGGCAGTGTGACAGATGCAGGACGGGTGGTACCATGGAAGCATCCAGAAGGGCAGAAGTCCTGCAAGCCACACTCAGAGCCATGAGAAGCACCAGGCAGGGTGGGGGTAACAACACCTCCCCTAGAGGCTGGGCAGGTGCGGGGTGAGTGCGTGTGCACGACACCCTGAGCACATGCCAGCTGGGAGCCTGTCCCCATCACACGCTACAAGCAAAGTGTCAACCTCTCAGAGGAGGAGGTGCCAGGCTCTCCTCCCGTGTGTGTCCTGCTGACACCGTGGGGCCCACAGCCTCCTGGCAGCCTGAGGGCTGTTCCTTCAGGTCCTGTAGGACCCAGTGGTGCAAACACTGCCTCGTGCGACTGTCCTGAGTGGTGATGGCACTGTGCAGAGGACCCAGCCTCGGGCTGTCTCAGCCACATGTCCACTACCCTGCTGCACTGCGATGGGGATCGCTGTCTCCCCTTGCTGGGGCCATGTGGACGGAAGGCCCAGCAAGCCCAGCAGCCGCTTCTCTCCCGCTCTAGTGGCTCTGCCCATGTGCCAACCCAACGGGGTCTCCTGTCCATTGCTGAGCCTCTCCATACACTGTGTGACTACCTGTCCCACAGAGATAGCCACAGGATGGCAGCAAGGAGGCCCAGGGCCACAGCAAGACCAGTGCCCACACTGGACACCACAGGCCTGCGAAAGCTGTCGGCAGAGCTAGCGTGGTGGTGTGGACATGTGGCCTCCAGGGAGAAGACAAGGGCGGCTGCCGGCAGGGACCGGCCAGATGCCCACCAGCCCCGCAGGACAAGGCTGCACCCTGCTGAGCCCCCGCAGTGAGCATGGGGGCCGACACAGGCTCAGGTATTGTCTTGCCCAGGACAAGACGCCAGAGCCCTTGGTGGTGTGGCTGATTTTGTGGCCTAGAAACACAGCCTGTAAACAGCTCCTGCCTCTTCAGCAGGCTGGGAAAGACTGAAGGAGGCCTGGAGGGGGTGAGTACCCAGGGCTGGGAAACAGCCTGGAGGCCCTGTCTGGCTGAGGCGAGGAGTCACTGCCACTCAACCCTCTAGGGCAAATGACTGCCTCTGCTCAGCTCATCTACAAAATCAGGGCTCCGGAAGTTCTCCCTTGGGGATGGACTGGGAGAAATCACTCCCGCCTGGCTCCCTGACCGGGCTTGGCCTCCAGCGGGGCTGTCTGAGCAGCTGTACACTAGCTCCCCCGCAGCCATTCAACCCGAGCCTGGGCTGGGAGAGCAGGCCCAGGACAGTGGTGTACTCCAGCTCCCCAGATGACTGACACCCAGCTGGACGGAGCAGTGGCGCTGCCCACAGACAGGGAGGAAACCCAGCATCCTGCCTGCCACCGGCACCCTGGTCTCCTCATCTCACCCTCTGTCCTGAAGGTTATGAAGAGGACAGGCCGGTCTGAGTGGGGGACACCCTGCTGACTAAGCACTCCACTAACTAGTGCAGAGCAGACCCTCGAGCGCTGCCTCAGGCACAGGATGGAGGCTGCGTGTTCCCATCTAGCCAGGGATGGTGTAAGGCCGTGGGATGGGGCCCAGGACAGGCAGGGCTCCTTTCACCTGGCCACACGCGTCCTCGTAGCCAGCTCTCACCCACACATGCACGCACACACACACACTACACCATGCACAAGTGTACGTGGACCCCACCCAGTGAGCATGCAGTTCCCACTGCCTTCACCAAACTGCTGAGGTTGCAGGGGACCTCGCTCACATCCTAGGGCCACCAGGTTCTGGGCCTCTCCCGGGTGTCCTTTCACCCTCCTTCTGGAGTGGAAGCTCTGGTGTTAGCAGAGCACACTGGGCTCCAAGGTGTGGCCACTGCTCGGGCCATGCTGCACCCTTTCTTTTCTCCCCACCCTGCTGCCTGAAGAGGTGACAGTGCCTCCTATGGGACCACAGGGTCACTGAGAAGCCCTGCCAATGGCGGAGCCCCAGGACAAGGAGCCCTTTGCCTGTTGCTGCGCGCACCGGCCCCGCTCCCTCTGGTGGACTCCTGTCAGTCGCCAGCGCTGCTGGCGTGCAGAGCGAGAAAGGGGTCTGGAGGCCGAGCGCCAGCCGTGGCTGTGATGGGGACAGAGCGTGGACTCTGGTGACGTGGACATGGTCAAGAGAGCAGTGTGCCAACAGCTGTCACCTAAGGGAGGCAGGGGCACCTCAACCAGCTCAGTACCAGGGTGCAGAGTAGGATGTGGTGAAGCCTTAGGCAGGAGCAAGGGTCGGGGTGTGGTGAGGAGGGGCGCAGGAGAAGCAGGTGTGCATCCTCCCACCCAACCCTCACTAGCCCATGAGGGCATGGTCCCTGCTGCCCCTAGGGTCACCACGAGACACACACCAGGCACTGAGTGCCTCAAGGGCTCAGGCAGGATGCAGAAGTGCACGCTATAATCCCAGCTATGCAGGAGGCTGAGGAAGGAGTTTTCAAGTTCAGTCCCAGCCTAGGCAACTTAATGAGACCATCTTGAAATAAGAAATCAGAAGGGCTGGGGGGTAGCCCGGGGCTGGCATGCCTGGTTCCATCCCCAGAAACGGACAGAAGCGGTAGCTGGCTGCGGGTGTATCCCTGCACCTCAGCTACACCCTGCATTCTCTGAAGGGCTGGCCCTGGACACAGAAATTGAGCCCCAAGCACACGCCCGCATCAGCACCTTGCTCTCACATAGCTTCCAGATGAAGCAGGAAGGGGAAACCCAGACTGCAAGGAGGGCAGAGGACTGCACAGTGCAGGAGAAGGAGGCCCTGGGCCAGAGCTCTCCATGGTCAGAAATGACTACAACTACAAGTTAAACCTTATCTAAAATCCAGACATATGTAAAGCATGAATGTAGTAAAAATGTAGATCTTAGTGGCGTCCAGACACCATTCAAATAAAATGAGCCGCTCACACCACCCCGGGTATTCCACCCTGCTCCTCGGGGCGCTCTGGCTTACAGCACAGAGACCCCGGCTACTTCTTCCCACACTTCCCTAGCGGAAGCATGGGGCCAACCCTCAACCTTCAGCGATACAGCAAATATTTATGAATCCCTCAGCACCCTACAGGCCACCTGCTGCAGTCTGTGTCTCTAGCTCTGCTGGTGCCAGGCAAAGTCACTGACCCTCCAGCAGTGACCCCGGAGGAGGGGACAGACCAAACACCAGGCCCTGCGCATGCACGAGAACATGGCTCAGGGCTGCCTGGGTGAGCTGGTGGACATGCTAGCTGCACTGGGCATCTGACGGTGCCAACAACCCAAACTGCACTCTCCAAGCGGCCTTGCTGAACCTGGGGAATGTGGCCTGGGACACCAGGACCAGAGACTCCAGGCCTGACTGGCTTCTGGTGAGGGACAGCCCTGCACAGAACACAGCTGTAGCATGAGGCTCGTGCTACCAAGTCAGTCGGGAACCTGGGTACCCAGGATGCAGAGAGGGTCACTGAGGCTGTAGGGAGCTGGCCATGTGGCCACTGCACCCGCAGCCCCCGGCATAGTCCGAATCCAGCATTCCCTGGAGCGAGGCACCCCTGCCTGCTGTCTGTGGAGGAAACGCATGTAAGCAAACCAGCAGCCCTAGGCTGATTCCCAAGCGGCCTGCTCACTTTCCTGTCCTTGACTCCAACCTTGGGAAGCCAAGCAGTGCAACAGGGACACCCAGGCTGGGAAGAAGCAGCCTGGGCTTTGTGCCATAAGCCGGAGTGCCCTGAGGAGCAGCAGCTGGAGTGAGCAGGGAGGAATACCACAGACACGGCGCGTCCAGGGCAGAGTTGGAGAAGGGCATGGCGGAGGCCGGGAGCCACGCATCATCCTGGTGGGTGCGAGTCGCTTGGTGGTCAGACACAGGAAGCCCGAGGCTGTGGCTGCCACCACCAGAGCGGAGGAGCTCACGCTGACGCCCGAAGGACGCACCATCTTCTGAGCGCTCTGCACCCTGGTCTGTGCGTGTCTGCACAGGTTCACAAGTGCACCTTATCCGGGCCTGTACTCCAGCAGGCTTCCCTCCTCGGCACACGGCAAGGGTGGTGACTGGCACTAAGTTCTCTGCCCCAGTGAGAGCGACCATTACTAGGGCTCTGGGAGGACCGTGGTGCAGCGTGTGCGAGTGCCAGTGCCACAGTGAGTGTTTAGTAAGCATCACAAATATAACTAACAGGAAGAAGAGGGAAAAGGGCAGAAAAGACTGAAGGCTTGGGGTGGCACACCCTTCCGTCAGTATTGGCTTAGTCCTCGGCTTATCTTCTCACGCAACAGTCATATGCAGCCCGCGTGGCAGGCAGTTTCCTGTGGCCCAGAGGTCAGGGACGTCCTCAGGTCAAAACCGTGAAAGTTGCCTACTCTCCTCCAAGCCCCGTGCACCCAGGGCTGTGGCCGCTCCCTCCTGACTACAGAATGGCAGGCTGTGCACAGGTGCGCAAACATAGCTGGCACCCGAGGACACAGGGGACTCCCGAGTGAGCAGCTGACTCTCCAAGAACACCTCATGCTGGCCCAATAACCCACAGCCCTGCACCACAGGGCTCACTGCCAGGCAGGACCCTCACAGACCCCAGCAACGGAAACTGGCGCAGGCCCCGGGCTGCAGTGCCACTGCCAACGTCAGCACCCTCCTGACCGCAGCAGGCACCTTCTCTCCTTGATGTGCACCCCCTGGTGTGGCCAGAGCCCCAGCCCCACAAGCCCCCCACACACCCCACTGACCTTGCGCAGAAGGAAGCAGATGCGCTCGATGTTCCTCAGCCGCTCCCTCTGAGGTGCACAGGAAAGGAGAGAAGAATTAGGGGAGCCCTGGGTAGCAGGGAAGGTGTGGGGCCCCACATGCGCGAGCCTGGCCTCCTTGCCCTCGCTCTCCTCATGCGAAGGCCGTGGCACCTGTTCCTGCAGGGCTGTCACGTTTCCAAAGCCTCACAGAACACACCCACGTCGTCTCCCAGGGCTGGACTCAGGGCCACAGTGCGGTCCCCATGGCTCTGGAGAAGACAGGGACTGGGACACTAAGCACTCCCCGACTGAACTACAAACACAGCAACGCCTGTGTGTCCTGCAGGAACCTGCAGCAGGACAAGTAGCGTCCATGCAGCTGGAAGACGGACCCACCCTCCTCAGCACATGGGCACGTGTGCACACATGCAGGCGGGCACATACGCACGCAGACTAGGACATGCGAGGAGACACTGCGCCGGGGGAAAGCAAGGGAAAGGAGAGGACAGCCCCGTGCTGCCCCACCTAGGGCCCAGCAGAGGGTCCAAGGGCACCCGGAGCTTTAGTGCCTCCCAAATCTAAACAGGAGCAGGAGTGAGAAATGGGGCAACTGCCTGCCATACACAAGTCCAGGTTTAATCCCAAGCACAGCAGCCACAAAAAAGGAAAGGAGAAATGCAGACCGCAGGTCAGAAGCACTTGTGACCAGCTTTCCCAGGGCCAGAGCCACCACCAGGGAGAGACGCACTCAGACCCAGATCCCTTGTGGCCATAAATGAGGTCGAAGTGTTTCCCTGACACCAGGAGGAACATCTAAGCACGGGCCCTGCACTCTCCTACTTGGGGCTGGGATGTTCCCGGGGGTAACCAGGGCTTCATCTTAGTGCAGAAGGCCCAAGGTCTTTAAGAAGCCGATGATCCGGAAGTACAGGTGCAACGAATTTTAAAACAGAGGCTGGATCACAGTCTGGTGGTGAGACCCTTGCCACACACACAAGGCTCTGAGTTTGATCCCCCGCACCACAGAAGAGAAAATCAGTCAAAATCCCACTACTTCACTACACAACTTGGTCCTTTGGTGTCACTGTGCTCCATGAGCAGGGCTCCTGCACCCACCTGGCTGTAGGCTCTGACCTCATGCTGGCCTTCAGAGCCCCAGGTCTTCTCATCCTATACCCCAGGGACCTAGCAGGTGTTGCAGGGCAGGTGTGTGAGTCTGCTGCCAAACAGAACACCTGGAAGATACGGGACCTGGGCCAAGTTCTTCCACACTCTGCACTCCGGTTCTCATAGGGGTGGTGAGGCTGGCAGGTGGTAATCCTGTGGGTTTTAGTGCCTGCAACCTTTGTGAAACACACTGAATTTCCAAGTGGGCTGTAAGGGTACTGTCAGCTTGCAGGTTTGCTTTACACAGTAGACAGGGGTTTGGCTCTGCTTAGTAAAATCTAAGACTGGAACCAAAGGGTGTCTCAGATAGTATAAAATCTCGTTTATCTCAGGGTGGCAGCTAGTAGGTGGTCAGGGAGTCAGACAGGCCCCGACTTCCCTATGTGGCTCTGTGTTGCTGGGCAAAAGACACTGTTCTGTGGGCTGCAGGTTCGGGGTAGAAGCCCACCAGGTGGGGCTGAAGTGAGGGTTGCAAGTGGCGAATTCAAAGCTCCTAAGGCAAAGTCACAGCTCTGCGCTAACCCTACACTGCAGAGGTGGACACTGCAGCGCGGCCCCCACATTTCACCCACAGCTTCTTCTTCCTTCCCCAGGAGCTACAGCTCCAGAAAAGCCTCACTGGCCCTGTCCCTGTTGAGTGCCACCTGCCGGCAGGGCCAAAACACCATGGGACTCCTCAGGCAGCCAGAAACCACAGCCAGAGGACGGGACCTCTATAGCTCAGGGCATGTGGCTGTGAGCCCGTGAGGGTGCCCTGTGTAAGCCCCGTGCTTTGAAAAGCCTTATGTAAGTACCCTACTGGTCCTGGCCTGGAGCTCAGGCTATGCTGACCCCAGAAGCAAATAGTCAACATTCCTTCTCCCCCATAAGAATGACATCCGTGCTTCTCCCACCTCCCCATTCACCTCCACAGCTTTAGTACGCAGCCAGGACAGAGCGCAAAGCAGCGTGCGGGGCCGGCCAGCCAGCAGCCAGAACTCTTCCACCCTCATCCACCTTAGCTTCCCCAAGGGCAGTGAGCAGCCTTGGGCCACACAGCCACGTGACAAGAACACGGGCTGGTGACAGATCCACCTGGCAGGAACTCACACTGGTGACAGAATCACCTGGCAGGACAAGGTGGTGATGGAACCTCCTGACAGAAACACACTCCAGGGACAGAGGACCAGGAGCTCTAAGCAGTGCCCACCCTCCATAGAACCCTGACACCAGGAACAGGGCAGAGGATGAAGCCCCCGTCTGCTGCTCATGTCACGGGGCCTCTATGCATCAGTGACAAGAACCAAAACATAGTGACACTTGGGGACACAGCACCGCAGACCCTTCCCTTGGTTTATGGGGCTTTTGACCCATAAGAGATCTCGGATCCCAGCAGCTTCCAGAGCAGGCTGATTCTCAGCGACCTGAGGCAGTGAGAGGCAGGAGTGCAGCTCCGTGCCTCCTTCACAAGCCCCTGGGGCTTCCTGTCCCCAGCACCCCTACTTACCGCATGAGCAGGGTTGCCCTGGTCAATGGGGCTCTTAAAGTCCGTCCTGAGCTCGTCAAAGGCAATGATCTGCAACAGAGCCACAGAGCCAGACATCAGTCTTGTGAAGCTCGTGCTCAGCCTTGTGGCTTCAAATGGCCCAGCGAGTGGGGAGTGACACTGAGGATGGGCACGTGGCAGCCTCCCTTCCACTGCGTATCTGCACAGAGCTTGAAGTCTCCTGTTCTTTACAACAATGTAGAGAAATCTGTGGTGACACAGGCTGGGATTTAAAGTCAGTATTTTCAGCCCCTTCACAGGAAGGCAGGAAGGGTGTTTATTTTTATTCTTGTGTATTTGAAAGAGAAGCTAATTAGAAGTAAGATAGAGAGAAGTCAGGAAAAAGTGAGAAAAGGCAACACTGTGAACGAGCTCCAGGGGCAGCTGGTCAGCTCCTTGGAGTTCAGTCCCCATGACTCTGGTCTCAGAGGTCCTCATGGACACAGCCTCGAGGCTGCCAAGGGAGCAGGGTTTCCTGCATCTGAGAGGAGACTGGTGCCTTCTCCAACCACACGAGGAGCTAGCTGAAAAGGAGGCTCTCAAGCCCACAGCTGAGCCCCCACCGTCTGCCATGGGGCACGGTGCGCGGCTGGGGACTATTCACTCCTGGAACGCTGTAGTGTATATCTAGAAGCCCCCAAGAGCCTCCTGTGCTCCTAAGCAGGCTCTCGGAGGAGGACCGGACACATGGCGCCTAGCTGGGTCCCCATTAGGAAGGGGGCCTGGCTGACCCAGGAGGTGCGTCTCCCTCCCACTGCTCCTTGGCTCTGGGCACCTCCTGGCCACCATGACTTTCCAGCTGCTTCACCCTTGGAGCCAGCCATGGACTGAAACACAAACCAAAATGTACCTTTCCCCTCCAAGATTTTTTTAAAGTTCTCCTTTAAATTTGGGGTGTAGAGTTTTGTGTCCCAATGACAAGAAAGTAAGACTGCTGTGGTGGCTTTCCATGCTCTCAGCAAAACCTCTCAACCTCTGCAGTTTGGATCTGCAATTCCCACAGAGGCCCACTAGGAGAGGGTAGAACCTTTAAAAGGGGGCAGTAAGTGAGGTCATAGGATGTGGCCTGGATGGGAATATTTGAATCCCATCCTCCCTGGCCCTGAGGTGAATGCTTCCACCATTGTAGGCATGGTGATATGTGACACAGGTATGTGTTGGGCCAGCACAGGCCCAAAGTACCAGGCCAGCTGAGCCTCTTCTGAAACCAGGAGCTAAATGAACCTTTCCGGTGGATCAAAGCAATGCTAATGCTGGCCACATCCGCCCAAACTCAAAGGCTAATGGTGATAGGCAGGATGGGGAACCCTCCTTCCCCACCAACACATTTTCCTAATCCTCTCAACTTGTAAATATGTCAAGTTAAACAGCAAGAGAAAACTAAGGCAAGGGTGGAATTTGAGAGATTATTCCAGATTTTCAGGCAGACCCACTTTGATTTCAAGAGTTCTCTAAATGTAGAAGTAGGTGATGGAAGGATGAAGTGATGCCACGTGACAACTCCCAGTGGCTGCTGTTGGTTCTTTTTTTTTTTTTTTTTGGTGGAACTGGGGATTGAACTCAGACCCTTACACCTGCCAGGCAAGCTCTTATTCTACTGAACCATCTCCCTGGCCCCTGTTGTTGGTTTGAAGACGCAAACTGAGGTCAGAAGCCAAGGGAAGCAGAAGCCTCTAGAATCTGGGAAATGGATTTTCTCAGAGTCTCCAAAAGGACCACAGCTGTTGTTTCCGTGAGACCTGCATCAGTCTTTAGATCCCTGAAACTGTAGAATGATAAACTTACCTTATTTTATTGCATTAAGTCTGTAGTTTAATTTTTTCACAGCAGTAGTAGAAAACTACAGTAATGACCAACAAAGGGATCTGACTAGACATCAAGTCCTTGTAAGCAAGGAACATAAATGACCAATGCCCAAGGAAGCACTTTGTGCCCTTAGCCCTGTCCCTGCAGGCCTGCTGTTCTCCTTACACTGTCCTGGGGGGGTGGGGGAGACCTACCTGTATGTCGCTGACTTCAGAAGTGCCGTCAACCTCAGGCATGAAAGCTAAAGTCACATGAAAAGCCAACTCCAGATTCCCACCTCAGGCCTCCCCATCACGCTGAATCTCTTTTTCTGAATGTGGTAGGTGCTGATCACGTACAACGCGACCCTGAGGCACCTGGCTTGTCCATTGCGTACTTGTGCTGTGTGGTAAGAATGCACAGCACCTGCTCTCTTAGCAATTTTCATGCACGTAACATTAGCCGCTGTGGTCACTATGCGGTACAACTTTCCCCATCTAAACTGAGATTGTGTGCCTTAGGGCATTAGGTCTTTGACACCCCTTCACAGCTCCTCTGATAGCCACCATTCCCTTCTTTGCTTCCATAAGTTTGCATTTGTTTTTGATTCCATAGATAAGAGAGACTTCATGTGGAATCTGACTTGTTTCACTTCACATAATGTCCTGCAGGCTGCTCAGTCCTCTTGCAAGTTGACAGGATTTATGTTTTATGTTTGTTATATTTTTATGTCATATTTTATATTTACATTCCCCACCAAATGAACCATGAGTCCTTTAAGGAAACAAGTACCTTATTGATATCTGTACATCATATAGAGCTCAGAACAGTGAATGCTGAATTGCTAAAGTGATGGATCACTACAGGGGAGTGTCAGATTATAATCTGCTGACTGGAGAGTTGGCTTTAGAGAGCCAAAGTAGCCCAAATCAGTCCTACCTATACTTGCCATGAAATATGCTAAACTATTTGCAAATATATGGCTGGATACCACTCTAAAAGCATGTATAGCAGTGTCTTTGTCACTTGTCCCATTGCTGGGACAAAACACACAACAC
>PVKA01026619.1:0-31457 GCA_004027165.1 Ctenomys sociabilis | reverse complement strand
TTTGTGACTAATGAAAACTACTGCTTTCACATTTCACAGGAGCAGCATTTGCTTTTATTAAAATAATATAAATACATCTTTTTATATAATGTTCATATTATTGATCATTACTTAAGTAATTTACTATTTTTTATGATTTAGATTACTTTTCAATGTGTACAGTTCTACACCATATTGAAGTAAAAACTTCTTAGCATAAAATTATTAGTTACATTTCTGGTACATGTTTTCTTGAGTTCTGAATTTATAATCAGTAGATTGATGTTTGGCTATCTTTTAGACCTCTGGATTTATTGTGTGTAATTAGTTTCTAGAAACAACATATAAGTTTAATATCTAAAATTATAAGAGAATATTAACTCATCTGTAGATACCGAACTATTCATTACTTTCAAAATCTTGACTATTTCTGAAGTCAAAATATTGCCTATTATTGAAGTTTATAATTTGCAATATGTATATATATATATATACATACATATTGCAAGTGGGCAAAACCCTGCTTCTGTCCATGAACTCTGCATAGTGTGAGGATTGGGATGGGAGCATCTTCTCCAGAATTGTGGAACAAACCACGTGAACCAAGGCAGCATTGTGTGAGTCCTGTGACCTTGCTTGTTTAAAGCCAAAAACTAAAAAATAAAAAATTATATATATATATATATATATATATATATATATATATATATATATATATATGCATAACCGGGGATTGAACTCAGGCCCTTGCACTTGCCAAGGGAACACTTATTCTACTGAGCCATCTCCACTACCCCTGCGATATATTTTTAATACCTCTGTTTTATATGCTGATGTAGATATGAGCATTGACATATAAAGTCCTGGGGGGCTCTGCACTGTGTTCTTTTTTTTCACCCTGGTCCTTTCATCTTACTTTACCTCATAAGCCAGTTCCACACTTTGTGAAATTGTTCAGCTTGGGTGCATGGCAAAGGGTGGAGGTGCAAGACAGCATCAACTTCAACCTCACTTTATGACACTATCATGCTGAAATGTTCAATATAATTTCACTGCTAAGTTTCTTCCCAGATAACCTTTAAAACCATTTTTTTTTCAGTTTTTTCCCTCAGTGAAAGGATTAAGATCACAACAGAGTTCTAACTTAATTTCTTAAAAAGACAAGAATTTCCAGACAATGTTCTCTTCAAGAAAGAGAATTGTAATGAATATTTACTGGTCCTTGACTACATACCATAGTACCTCGGCTCACAAACTCTTCTGTTTGTAAATGGCTCAAGTTGGATGAGAAGCAATTGCAAAACTCTACTTCTGTGCATAAACTCCGCATCACATGAGGATCGGGACATGAGCATCTTCTCCAGAACCGTGCAATGAACTCACTGTGTGAACCGAGGGAGCACTGTGTCAGTCCTGTGAGCTTGTCCCACTGGCCAGTTTGTTTAAAGTCACACAGGATCACTTGTTAGTGATCTCCTTAGGTTCTGAATTTCAAAGGAGCTGTCTCTGAGAACACCCTTGGGTGCATTTCCAGTGAGGTGCTCTCCCCTGAGCACTGGCCACAGGTCAGACTCTTGCTCCATCTCTGCAGCTGTCTGCTGAGCACTCCAGGCTTGGCTGCCCCAACACTACTCTTCTCTGTCTCAGAGAGAGCTCAGTTAAGAATCTTGACTCTTAATAGAATCTCCACAGTCCCCCACCCTCTTTCTCTACTCAGTTAATAGCTCAGCTTCCAGAGATCACTCACAGCATACTCATGTGTGCACCTGTCAGTGCTAGGCTTCTTGGTGAGCCCACTGCACTCACGCGGCTCATCTCAGGCTTGTTAACAGGCTATCTCCATGCTTTGCCTTTGCCTCAACCCTTGAATCAATAAGAGCTTTTCCCCGGGCCTTAACTACAAATATAGTAGTAGTAGTAGTAGTAGTAGTAGTAGTAGTAGTAGTAGTAGTAGTAGTAGTAACTTTGCAGACCATGAGGCCATGAGGTTCACATGCACCTTGGGGAGTGTGTACATACACATAGTACAACTTGCTTCTTGTTTAATCAAGTTCCCCTTCCCACCCACTCTTCCTTTAGATCCCATTTCTCTGTTTGCATTCCAGGACCTGTGTAAGTTAAACTTCACCTCCCCTCCAAGCATGCATCTCCTGCCCTCTGCCTCCTGAGCCCTTTCCCATTTGCATGAAGTCTATCTTCTTACCTATTCTACTTTTTCTCTTTATTCATACTTTGCCTTATGCAAATGAGGGATGTCACATGCTACATAAATGTGAGTGCTTAGTTTACTTTACTTGACACTGCATTTTCCAGGTGCCCTTATTTCCCCACAAATGTACCAATCTTTATAGTATTCTATTAGGCATAGATGCTATATTTTTTATTTATCCATTCATTTTTTGGGGGACATACAGGCTGTTTCCTGGATTTATCTATTATGAATTATGCTCTGTAGAGATTAAGCGAGTATCACTACAATATTTGGGATCTTATCATTTGGGGAAGATACCTAAAAGGGAAATAGTTGGGTTGTATGGAACTTCTGACTTTATTTCTTTGAGAGATTATCCATTCATGGTTGTACTAACATATATTCCCACCAACAATGTAGGAGGGTTTCCTTCTCACTGCAGCTAAACCAGCATTTGTTATTCTTTAGCTAGTTGATGCTCAGTGTTCTGTGTGGTACAAGGTAAAATCTTAGTATTATTTCAATTTGCATTTCTCCAATGGCCCGAGCTATGGGTTGTCTCTAGATATTCCCCAGAGTGTCAGGGACTCATACATAGGGCTGTTGGGAGGTCCTTGGATCACTGCTGTGTGATGCTGGAGCTAAGGGTGGTGTTAGCTCTAGGTGTGGTTGAATGCAGCTAATGAAGACAGAAAGCCCACTGCAGCTGGATGTGAGTGGCTCCAACCAAGAGGCTTGTACCCCGGATAGGACTTAAAGGGACTGAAAAGAGGCAGGCCACCTGCTACTTCGTGCTTCCTGCCATGCCATGGATGTTCTTCCTCTGCAATGCCCCCTGTGATGCGCCCTGTCTTTGGAGCCAGCTGCCTCAGAAGTGAAACCTCTATAAATCATGAGCTCAGATAAACCTTTCTTCTTCTAACTGTGGGGTTCAGGTACCCTGATGCAGCAGCAAGGAACTAAGAGAGCCAAAGACAGTGAGCGTATTTGTTAGCTACTTGTCTTTCTTCTGAGAAATGTCTGTCCATTTCATTTGTCCATTTTTCGATTAAATCTTTTACTTTAGGTGATCTAACTTTTTGTCGTTTTTGAATATTCTAGATGTTAATCCGGTGTTTGAGGAGAGTCATCAATCTTTGTTTCCCTTTTTGAAGATTGCCCCTGTATTATGTTAACTGATTTCTTTGTTATTTAGAAGCTTTTCCATTTGATGTAATCCCATTTATCATTTCATGCAATCATTTCTTGTGCAGTTGGCACTTTATTCAAAAGTCCATGGCTTCCCTTATGATTTCAAGTGTACTACCTATTTAATCTTCCAGCAAGTTTGATGTTTCTGTTTTAATGTTTAGATCTTTGATCCATTTTGATTTTAGTGTAATACATATTGGGAGATATGGGTCCTGCTTCAATCTTTTCTTAATAAAGAGCCAATTTTCTCAGCCCTACATGTTGAATAGGCTGTATGTATTTCAACATCAGTTTGTGGCCCCTTTGTTGAAGATTAAGTAGCAGAGCATGTATGGAGATCTTCCTATGTCCTCTATCCTGTCCTAATATCCTTTGTGTCTTGTTTTTGTGAATCACTCTGCTATTTTCATCACTGTCCCTTTGTAATGTAACTTGAAGTCAGGAATTATGATGCCTCACATTTTCTCTTTTGACTCAAGATTGTTTTTGCTATTCTGGATCATTTTTGGTTCTGTATGATTTTTTTTTTACACCCATAGTGAACTCAACAGAAAATAAATTATGCAAACAATACTATTCACATGACCATCAATAAAAATTAAATACCTAAGAAATAACCTCTCCAGGAGGAGTAAAAGGGCTCTATAATGAAAACTGTAGTACTCTGAAAAAGAAAGTAGAAGAGGACATCAGAAAGTGGGAAGCTGTCTGCTGCTCCTGGATAAGCAGGACCAATGTTTACCGAATGGTCATAGTTCCAAAGCTGTTCATATTGAACACAATTCTAATGAAAATACTAACAGCATTCTTCACAAGACACAGAAAACAGATATTTTAAATGAGTGAATGAGAAAGTGCTACAGATGAGGCAAACCCTCCAAGGGAACTTCATGTGATCCCAGTGCCACCATAGCTGATATAGTTACCTAACATGTTCTAGAATTCTGCACACCTTAATATGCTGAGTTTCTTCAATGATAGCTTTCTCTTTTCCTCCTGAGCCCATGTTTCTACCAGGCAGGGACAAGAGCCTGCTTTTTTCATTAAGATATCCATTGGTATATTCTTGGCATAAAAGTTCCACCAAAATATTCTTTATAAAGTCCTAAGACTTTACCATCATCCCTTAGAGGATCTGCCATTGACACTGCTGTTTTTAGAAGAGAAGTAATCACAGCAAAGTAAAGTAACTAACTGGAGAGCTCTAAGCAGCACCTGTTCCCACCAGAACTTGCAGTGAGGCACTGTTGCCCAGTCTTCAGATTGAAGGCCATGGTCAGCCAGCATGTCATTCAGTTGGACTCTGGCTCCCATGAAAGTAGGCCTGGCACGTGTTTTACGTTGGCCAGTAAAATGCAGATTCAACCCAGAGCCCAGGCCCAGTGTATGAATGGGACCGCCCAGGGCCATTGGATCCTAATTCTACCCAGGCCCAGCATGAGTGAGATGAGCTCGGGCCTGCCAGATCTTCATTTGACCCAGAGCCTAGGCCTAGCATGAGTGAGGTCACTTGGGGCCTTCATTCAAGCCAGCATGCAGACCCTGCATGTGAGTGGAACTTCTTCCATGAGACAGGCTCTGGTGTGGAACCCTGCAGCAGAACTCCCTGCAGGTAGGCTAGAGAAAAGACCCACTCAGCTGATCCAGGAACAGAACATCTTGCCACAGTGGCACAGAGGGTTCACCCCTAAGGGTTGCAGCAAGAAGTGGAGCACAGCAGTGACACCAAATCCACACCCACCTGGATGAGTTTGAGCTTGGTAGATCCAGATCCGGTGTTTAGGTAATAACTCTACCAAAGCTGTACACCAAAGATCAAAAGACAGTGCTATACAATGTGACAAAGGGAAGGAGAAAAATGCAGTCTCAGGTTCTGAGCCCACTCAGAACAAATGCAGGAGATAATAGCATAGAAGAAAGCATAGATATCACACACCTGTAATCTCTGAAATAATAGCATCTGAAGTAAAGAAACAGCTGCCAAAAGGTATAGAGGAAATAAGATCACAAATAATTTGTGAAGTGAAAAAGAAATGATAGCCACAATGAAAGCAGTAATAAGTGCTTCTAAAGAAGATACTGATAAAAATAGAGAATAGAGAAATGATGGAACCTTTGAATGGGCAATATAGGAAAAAAATAGAATGCATGAAGCAGATTAAAAATGCTGTATAGGTAATTAAAACCTCAACTACAAGCTGGCAAAAGCATTTGAATGAAAGTGCAAAAAATTTCAGACCTTGAAGACACCATTGCAGCTAGTGAAAATGTAAGAAAAGATCTCTCAAAAACAACTAGGATGTAAGAAAAAATATTTCAACATCTGGAAGACAATACAGAGATGAACGATATAGCACTAATAGGCATTAATGAGAAAGAAGGAGTTAATGCAAGTGATATAAAAAGAATATGGACAGAAGTAACAGCAAAAAACTTCCCAAATATGGGGAAATAATCTGACATTCAGGTAACTGAACTCGAGGTAACATCAAACAAATTAAAACCATACCCAGACATATAATAAAGATCTCAGAAATTCAGTACAGGAGCAGTATTCTAGAAGCTGCCACAGAAAAGAAAAAGATTACATGTAAAGGAAAATCTATCAGAATAATGGCAGATTTCTCTTCACAAGCCATAAAGTCAAGAAGAATATGGAGCAAAGAACATCAAGTCTTACAAAAAAACAAATTCCAACCCAGACTGATATAAACTGCAAAACTCTCTTTCAAGTTTGATAGAGAAGTACTTCCATGACAAAGAACAACTAAAGAATTTCATGATGACAAAGCCAACCCTACACAGACTACTAAAAGATATCCTAGAGAGGGATCAAAATGATTACAACTCCATGAATGAGAATGGAAAGAACCCACCAAATAGGGCAAACAATTAAACAAAGGAGAAAAACAGCTATACAAAAGCAATCTTTCAGGAATTCTTAGGTATACAGCAGCTAAATATTTCCATCAGCATACTCCACAAAAGGACTTCTCCTGAATGCTATGGGTCATGATTCTATCTGGATCTACAGAGTGGATATCAAAGAAATAGTAATAGATCACTCCCATGAGTGACAACTGGCCACCAGTAAGCTTCATGGACACTGTCTACATCCACCATGTACTAGAACTTTCTGCAGTATCTTACTCCCAAATTGTTAGAAGTATTGGTTATATATTTATGTTATATTGTATTCTTAGCAATTCTTTACTGTCATGAAAATTTTTCTTATTTGAATTGTTTTGAAATATTCAATTTTAATTAATTAATATTTAATTAATTTTCTAAATATTGTTTAATATTAATTTTCATTTTAAGATGTATACTTATATTTGACTTCAATCTATTTATAAGACATTGTATGATACTTTCTCCTAGTATTAGAAACTTTAAAAAATATATTTCCATTTTCCATTGAATTATATTAGTTTTTCTTTGTCTTACACACACACAAACACAAAAAATATATGTACATAACTCAACGTAAGATTGACATTGTTTTGTAGAAATCTTCAATGACCTTGTAAATGGGTCCATCTAATACATTTTACATAGTCCTGCATAACTACCATTTGAGAATTCTTTATTCTTTATTCAGGACTATACAGCAACTTTTCTTGCCTTCTGGATTATGCCCTTTCTTATTTTCTGTATGCTATATCTGGAGGTACTAAGATATCTCGAATTTGTATAACTGGAAAATATTTTACTTTAGGTTTTCAAAGGTATGTTTACTAAGCATAAAATTCATTGAGAACAGATCTGTTTTTTTTTCTTTCACTTCTTTGAATTAATTAGTCTAGTTTATTACACATTTCCTCTTTTTCTTTCTAATGTGGAATAACATGATATTTAATTTTGTTCTTCCATGGTTAATATTTTTATGTATATGATTTGATGATTTTTTCCTTACAATTAGTTTTGGACAATTTATGATTTTATTCTGATTTCTTGTCCAAAAGGTTTATTTTTCTTGAAAATGTGATGCTATAATTTCAAATAAATTCAGAAATTTTAAATTTTTAACTATTTATTTCCTACCCCTTTCTACTTTGAGAATTCTAATTGTATGAATATAAGTTTCTTTATTATTATTATTATTGTTGTTGTTTTAGTTGTTGAGGAACAAATAGCAATGAGGCAGTTTCAAGACAAATTAACAGGACAGCTTCAATAAATTAATACATTGCAAAATGTTTTCGTAATGTTTTGGTGTCACACAGGTGCATTCATGATATTATACTTACAGATATTATTGTACACATGTCTAATCAGTGAATGAAGAGACTGTAGCTATATACTTACCTTATTTTTTCATACCTGAATTATATCACAGATTCAATAATTAATATTTTCTATCTTGTTATCCCCTTAGTGTTTGTCAATAGTACTAGAAGCCAACATAACATCTTGTCCAACCACTATTAGCACAAAACTTGCTTCTTATAGAATTAGGCACAAGCACAGCGTTTTTATCTTAACTGTACTGTTAATACATACACATCATGGTTCTTCATTTGTATACCTTTTTTTTTTTTTTTTTTTTGGTCGACCTGTCAAAGATGAGCACTCCATTGTCATTAAACTGATTTAATTGCCTGAACTCGGAGAAACAATCCAACACAGTCCAGCATTCCACAATAATAGTGAGTTATCTGGAGAAGTTGTTGACTATAGCCATTTACAGCTCAACTTATTATTATGGCCCCATGTTATATACCACATTCTTATACTTTTCTGCTGGATGGTTAAGACCGAGATAGATCAAGACCTATATAGCAAAAGATGTAGCTTTTGTTTCTGACGATGTCAGTAAAGTTCTCTCAGGGTTTATCTTGTAATCCTGTACCTTACTCTGTAGTTCCTTTGTCTGTGTCATCCATGTGGATGAGTCACGGCCAATGCTTGAGCAGTTTTCTCTCTGTGAGAGCCTGAGGGAAAGTTTTCTCTCCATGTGACTCTCCCTACACACACTATAGGTCATCAATCTCTTTCCTCTATGGCTCCATAATCTCCTTGATCAGAAAATTAGGGGCACAACTGAGTTTCATGAAGTTACAGTACAGGTTCACCTATGTCCTGAGTCTTCATTGACCTTGAAAGGCTAGGACCAAAATGTTGCTGGGCCTTGTGGCTCTTCTATTTCTCCAGTTTTTGATCTGTGAACTTAGGTTGTCAACCATACAGAAGAAAAGCTGATTGGTACCCTGCAGCATATACTGTTCAGTTTACCCTAGCTATCAGACTCAATTCTTTTTAGCTGTTGTTGTATATTTCTATTTGTATTTCTTCCTTTGACTTGTTATACTAGGGAGACTATATGATATTTGCACATGTGTGTCTGGTTTATTTCACTTACAACTATATGTTCAAGTGGTTTCCACTTAAATATAAATGCTTTGAGTTTATCATTCTTTATACCTGAGTAATATTCAATTATATAGAAATATCACATCTTTCCCAATCATTCCTCATGTGATGGACATCTTGGTTGTTTCCAAGATTTTGCAATCATGAATTGTGCTGCTATAAACATAGGTACACATATATCACTTTGATATAATGTTTTCAGTTCCTCTGGGAAAATTCCCAGTAGAGGGATAGATGGCTTGAATGGGATTTCTAGTCCTACTCTTTTGAGGCGTCTCCATACTGATCTCCACAATGGTTGTACCAGTCTACATTCCCACTACCAGTGGAGAAGTGTTCCCTTTTCCCCAAAACCTCTCCAACATTTGTTGTTGGTTGATTTCCTTATGATAGCCATCCTTTCTGGAGTGAGATGGTATCGCAGTGTTGTTTTTATTTGCATTTCATGGATGGCTAGCGATGTGGAGCATTTTTTCATCTATTTATTTGCTTGTTTAATTTTGTCCTCTGAGAATTGTGTATTCAACTCAGATGCCCATTTCTGAATTGGGTCTTTAAATTTGAGAGCCCTGTTGTATCTTAGTTCTTTATATATTCTAGACAGTAGACCTCTGTCTGATTCCTTATTAGTTAGGATTTTCAAAATTTGTGGGTTGTCTTTTCACTTTGTTCACAATTTCTTTTGACGTGCAGAAACTCATCAAGAAGAGTTGATCCCAGTTGTTGATTCTTTGAAGTGTTTCCCATTCAAATATATGTTTGTTCATGAACTCTTTACATACCCCTCTGTCTTCAAGAGTTTCTCCTACTTTCTCTTCCAGGAGATTGAGTGTTTGTGTTTTAATGTTTAGACTTTTAAACCATTTTGACTTTAGCTTAGTGCATGGTGATAGAGCTGGGTCAAGTTTTAGTTTTCGGCATGTAAAAAGCCAGGTTTTCTAGCACCATTTGCTAAAGAGGGTGTCTTCCAGTAAGCTTGTTTGGCACCTGCGTCAAAGATCAGATAGCTGAGTGTGATGTTAGATGCCTCTGTGTCTTCCAATCTATTCCATTAATCCTCAGGTGTTTTTTCTTTGCCAATATCATGTTGATTTTATCACACTGGCTTTATAGTATAGTTTCAAGTCCAGAATTGTGATGCCTCCTACCTTGTCTTTATTGGCCAAGATTGCCTTTGCTATTCTAGGTCGTTTGTGGTTCCAAATAAATTTTAGGATTGATTTCTTTATGTCTGGGAGGTATGTTGGTGGCAGTTTGATACAGATTGCATTAAATCTGTACCACAATTTTGGGAGTATGGCCATCTTCACGATGTTGGTTCTTCCTATCCAGGAGCATGGAATATCTTTCCATTTTCTGAAATCCTCTATAATCACTTTTCTTAGGGTATTGTAATTTTCTGTGAAAAGATCTTTGACTTCCTTGGTTAAGTGAATTCCAAGTTATTTCATTTTTCCCTGGTGCTATTGTAAAAGGTATTGTTTCTATTGTTTCCCATTCAGTGTGCTTGTTATCTATGTAGAGGAATGCTACTGACTTTTTAGTATTGATTTTCTATCCTGCTATAGTACTGAATTTCTGTATCAGTTCTAGTAGTTTAAAATTTAAAAATTCTGGTGGAATTTTTGGGGTCTTAAAAGAAAAGTATCATGTCATCTGCAAATAGTGATAATTATCTTCTTCTTTACCTATTCGTATTCATTTTATTTCTCCCTCTTTTCTGATGGCTGTTGCTAATAATTCCAAAACTGTATTGAATAAGAGGGGTGATAGAAAACATCCTTGTCTTGTACCTGATTTAAGAGCAAAATATTTCAGCTTTTCCCCATTTAGGATTATCATAGCTTTTGGGTTGTCATAGATGGCTTTTATCAAGTTAAGGTAGAGTCTATCTATTCCAATTTTCTGTAGGACCTTGAATATGAATCAGTGTTGTACTTTGTCAAAAGCTTTCTCTGCATCAATTGAGATGATCATGTGGTTTTTAGATTTCAGTCTATTAATATAGTGTATTACATTTATAGATTTTCGAATATTGAACCATCCTTGAATCCCTGGGATGAATCCTACCTGGTCATGGTGTATGATCTTCTTGATGATTTTCTGTATTCTATTTCCTAGGATTTTATTGAGTATTTTTGCGTTTATGTTCATGAGGGAGATTGGCCTGCAGTTCTCCTTTTTGGTTGCATTTTTTTTTTTTTTTGGTTTTGGAATCAGTATAATACTTGCCTCCAGAAATGATTTTGGGAGGACTGCTTCCTTTTCAACTTCTTGGAAGAGTCTGAGGAGTGTGGGGATTATATCTTCTACAAATTTCTTGTAGAATTCAGCTGTGAATCCATCAGGACCTGGGCTTTTCTTTGTCGATAGGCTTTTTATTACATTTTGTATTTCGCTGGCTTTTATTGGCTTATTGAGATTTCTTATATCTTCTTGGTTCAGTTTTGGTAATTTGTGCCTTTCGAGGAATCTGTCCATTTCTTCTGTGTCTTCTATTCTGTGAGTATAAAGATTCTCAAAGTAACTATTGATAATCTTCTGAATTTCCACTGGGTCTGTGGTGATTTTACCCTTTTCATTCCTTATTGCATGTACTTGAATTTTTTCTTTCCTCTTTTTGATGAGGTTGGCTAGAGGCTTATCAACTTTATTTAGTCTTTCAAAGAACCAACTTTTTGATTTCTGGATTCTTTGAATTGTTTTCTTCATCTCAATTGAATTAATTTCTGCTCTAATCTTTTTGATTTCTTCCCGTCTTTGTGCTCTGGGTTTCATTTGCTCTTCTTTTTCTAAATTTTGGAGGTGCAACATTAGGGTGTTTATTTGTTTCCATTCTGTTTTCCTAATGTGTGAGTACATAGCTATGATTTTCCCTCTAAGAACTGCTTTAATAGCATCCCATAAATTCCGGCAAGTTGTGCTTGAATTTTCATTGAATTGTAGATATTGTTGAATTTCTTGTTTAATTTCTCCTGTGACTCATTGATTGCTGAGTAGGGTGTTGTTTAATTTCCATCAATTTAGTGGGTTTTTCTGGTTTCTTTTGTCATTTAGTTCCAGATTCATTGCACTGTGGTCAGATAATAGGCATGGAATAATTTCTGTTTTCTTGCATATACTTACACATGACCTCTGGACTAGTATGTGGCATATTTTGGGAAATGACCCATGTGTAGCTGAAGAAAATATGTATTCAGCTGTGGCTGGGTGCAACACGCTGTATATGTCCACCAGGTCCATTTCTTCCAAGCTCTGGTTCAGTTCTGCTACTTCCTTGCTAATTTTTTTTTTTCTGCTTGTTATATCTTTTTGAGATAAGTGTTAAGGACACCTGTTAAGATTGTGGTCTTAGATATTAGGTTTTTCATGACCATTAATATTTACATCACATGGTTGGGTGCTTCTGTGTTTGGTGCATGGATATTTATGGGTCTTACCTCTTGCTCTTGAATTTTTCCCCTGACCAATATATAGTGGCCTTCTTTGTGTCATTTGATCCTTCTTTGTTTGAAGTTGAGACTGTCTGAGAATAGATTTGATACTCCTAGTGTTTCTGAGGTGTTGGGCATGTAACATTGTTTTCCATTCTTTGACTTTGAGCCTATGAATGTCCTTTTGAGTTAAGTGTGTTTCTCATATACAACATATTATTGGATTTTGTTTCCTAATCCACTGTACCAGTCTATTTCTCTTAATTGGTGAATTGAGCCCATTTACACTGATGGTTCTAATTGAAATGTGTTTACTTATGTTTTTCATGATATTTACCTGCTGTTGTTTACTCCTTTGTGTTCTGTGTTTATTTGTCTCTACTGTTTAGTGGGTTCCTTCAGTTCTTATTTTTGGTGTTCTGGTCATTGTGGTCTCTCTCTAGAACATCTTCCAGCAGCCTGTGTAGGAATAGCTTTGTCATCATGAAATTCTTTATTTGTTCTTTGTCGTGGAAGTATTTCACTTCTTCATCAAACTTGAAAGAGAGTTTTGGAGGGTATAATAATCTGGGCTGTAATTTGTTTTCATATAAGACTTGAAGAACTGTGCTCCATGCTCTCCTTGTTTTCGTGGTTTTTGTGGAGAAGTCGGCTGTAATTCTGTTGGGTTTTCCTTTGAGTGTGATATGTTTCTTTTCTCTAGCAGCTTTCAATAAAATTCTTTGTTTTGGATTTCTGGGATCTTGACTGATATATGTCTCATTGTGTTTTTACTTGGGTTGAATTTATGTGGTGTTCTTTATGCTTCGGTTACCTGAATGTTGGATTGTTTCCTCACATTTGGGAAGTTTTCTATGATTACTTCTCCCCAAATTCTTTTTATGTCATTTGTATTGACTCCTTCATTTTCATTGATACCAATTAATCTCACATTGTTCATCCTGGCGTCATCTTGCAGGTGATGGATTTTTTTTCCCTGCATTCTAATTGCTTTTAAGAGATCTTTTCTCACCTTTTCACTAGCTCCACCAGCATCTTCAAGATCTAAAACTCTGTCTTCACTTTCACTGAAATGGTTTTGTAGACTCGTGATTGATAATTTTAGTGCTTCTATTTCTTTTTGACTCTGTTTCATGCATTCCATTTCTTTTCTGTACTGCTCATTCAAGGAATCTGTCATATTTCTGATCTCTTCTATTTTTTTCCATGTTTTCTTTAGAGGTAATTATTAATTCTTTTTCTGCAGAGTTTCTTCCAAGCTTGGTTCCCTCTGTATATTTCCGGACTTGTTTCTGTATTTCTGATGCTATGATTTCAAAGAATTCTTTGTTTCAAAGAATTGTTTGACTTCAGAAATTATTTCTGCTTTGAGTTTCTGCTCATGACCTTTCTGTTGTTTCTTTGCTTCAGACACTGTTAAATCAGATGTTTCAGCTGGAATAGTGCTCTCTGCACTTGTTCTGGGTGCATATTGGCTTTCCCCCTGATGTTTCTGCATTTGATTCTTTATTTCAGATGCTATGTTTTCAGATATTTCTTTTTCTGTTTCAGGAATTAATTCTAGTCTGAGTTCCTCTATACCTTTCTCCTGTTGTTCCTTTGCTTACATATGTTTTTTTTTTTTTTTTTTTTTTCTTTCATTTCAGCTGAGCTAATGTCCTCTGCATTTAGTGGTGGAGTGGAGGCCTGAGATTGCATTTTTCTCCTTGTGCTTGTCATTATATAGCACTGACCTCTGACCTTTGTTGTAGAGCTTTTGTGCAGCTATAACCTTAGCGTGTAATGTGATTCGGGTGCAGTCTATTAAGTTTGAGATTATCCAGTTATGCCTGGCTTGGATCTAGCTGTTGTGCTCAGTTCCTTTTTGCTGCAGCTCCTGTGTTTCCCCTGTGTTGTTTCCCTGGTCAGGTAAGCATGAACCAAACTGAGATGCAGAGCGAGTAGTGAAAATTCTCACTATCTTGGCTGGTTTTGGGGTGAGGATCCAGAAAGTTGCCAGAGTTTCTCAGGCAGGTCACTCTCTAGGTCTGCAGGCCTGGACTTTAGTGGGTCCGCTGGACTTCCAAAAGGATAGTGGATGTTCTTATTCACTGGGTTGGCTGTGCTGGGTCAGCCAAGCTGTGCTGCATCTGGGGCCATGGGCCAAAACTGGAGAAGGCTCAGAAAGGTCCCTCCGGTGTGGTGGGCCCGGAGCTCTCACTCACCGGTAGAGCTGCGCTGGGCCTGGGGCTGTGGAGCATATAAGTTTTTCAATTTTGGCAGAGTGCATTATTATATGACTAACCCATAAATTCTTTCTTTTTCGTTTTATCTTGGACAATTTTTATTGTTATGTTCATTTAATTTTATAAGTAATTTGTTTACAAAGTATAATTTACTATTAAGCTCATGGTATATATTCATGTCAGAATTATTTCTCTGAAATTCACTCTACATCTTATATCTTTCACATTTAAATATTCACCTACAATTTTTCATATGGTATATGATTATTGATTTTCATTAAAGTTAATGAAAAATAAAGAAGTGTAAGCAGAAGCTTCTTATGATTGTTGTGCCTTATGAGCCCTTTAGCTGCCCCATTGGAGCACATCAGTGTCTGCCCCTGAATAAGCACAATAGAGGCAAACTACCTTCCAGTTGATCAAGGAGCTCTGTTACAACAGTGGAACAGAAGCCAAGCTCACTAGGTGGGGAGCAGATATTTTTCACCACATAACCTATTGTATGTACAACATGGAGAATATAAATAATTTATAATTTTCTTTATATAGACTTCCACAGAAATATTCCATAGCAATAAGTACTGTATCATATATGCTTGATTTTGTCACAGATTGGTATGATTTTGGTTTTCAGATAATCAATTAAAATATTTTTAATGTATTTCTGATTCTCCCTTTGAAGAATGCTAAGATCATTTGATGTTTTAGCTAGAGCATCACTACTGTTCTGAATATAAATTCAATGTAGGAGCTATCTTTCAATTATTTTATGCTTCTTTCTACACCATCCCACCACCTGCAAATAATGCTAATTTTGTCTCATATCCAATGTGATAACTCTTATTTCTGACATACGCTTTATTGCTTTGGACAGAATTTCGAGACAATGTTAAAAATAATGATGTCTTTGTCTTGTTCCTGATTTTAATGGGAATGGCTATAGAACTGCGCCATTAAAGATGATGTTGGCAGTGGGTTAAAAAATTATTGGTCATGTTAGGGAAGTAAACTTCCATTCTGGAAACTCCACATGTTTTATTTTTCTTTTCCCAGAAGTGACTATTCCATAGAATTAAATGTCTTTTTGTTATTTAATCAAAAGATTATTTGGTAGTTAATCAGAAAGATTAATATTAGTGTATTAGTTGATTTCCAAATGTAATGAGATCATATTTAGTGTACTATCTGCTACATAGGCCCTTCTCTTTTTCTATAAATATATGTATTCCCTCTTACCATTAAAATAGAACAAAAATTTACAGCTCCAGAGAAGAATTTAGATCCTGCCTCTGGAAAGACTGACAGATACAGAGCAGTTGTTTCTTAGTAGAAGGGAAATGGAGGTGCTTTGTTTCTGATAGGGGGGCTTCTGGGAAGGGATGAAGATGAGTGCCTCTGGGACTATAGCTCATGCCCTTCCAGGATACAGCTCTCACAGTTCTGTGTGCACCAATGCCCTAAGTATGGACCAAAGTTTTTCTACATCCCCAAAGCTGAATGTGTACCTAGAATAAAATTACTCTTTATTCCTTGGTAAACTCCCCAGTGATGACTGGTAACTGTTGGTGGTGAAGGAGATGACTGTTTTCAAAGGCCTTTGATACTTAGTTTTATGGTTTGATTGTTCAGCATAGTACTCAGAAGTTTTCCATTGCAAGAAACAGAAACTCAGTGGAAGTAACGTAATGAAACAATGGCACTCATTGGTTCCACTTTTCCCCTCCATGTGGTTTGTTTTGGAGAGCCAGTAAGTCTCCAGCACAATTGCCACACAGCTCTTACTTTTCATTCACTATTTCTTAACTTAAGTTTCCCCACACTTTGCCCACATCTCTTAGTTATACTGTCACCCTAAAAGAGAGGTTGTGGTCATACCGATTCTAATGGGAACAGTGGGCAGTGAAGGCCAGTAGGGTCACGTGTGAGGGGGCCACATGACCCACCAGCACAAGTGCTTCTTTCCCAGACACAGAGCTTCTTTTGGTGCAACTTGGACAACACATCTGCACTGTGTTCGTGAGAGTTAAACTGTGTGGTCATTGAGCACTATGTGAAGGCAATGTACACAGAGCGCGAAAACTGTTTCCTGTAATAGTGGATGTGTGGGTACAGGAAAATGGGAGGAGAGTTCCTTATGTGGCAGACCAGCAGGTATCTGCTGCCCCAGGAAGGAGAAGGCCAGGACCAAAACTATGCTAAAGAAAACAAAAAGCCAAACTAGAATGTTCATAAAAATAAGTGAAATAACAGTTTAAAGGAGAGGATGCAACTAGTTGACTGCTAACAACTGATGATTGAGGGGAGGAAGTGAAAAATTAATCAAGTGTTCACAGATCAATAAATTTGTCAGCCATAGATCAATAATGGGTGAAGGAGTAAGAAAATGAAAATAATGCAGCCTAAGGAATACGTTTTTAGATCAATCTAAAATTACAAGTTTATTTACATTCATATTAACGTGAAAAAAAACATAACTATAGTATGAGGAGATATGATAATTTTCTTATTTAAGAGAAAAGCAATCTGTAGAATGTAAAGTGTCAGTTGTGACAGAGAGTCCTGACATGTGTGGAGCCACAAGATTATAGGTCCAAGCAGCACTCATATAATGCAGGCCACATCTGCCCTCAAGCTGAGAAGAGACTTCCTCACACACACAGCCCCACACTTCTGAGAGACCACAGCCTTCAAAGCAGCTCTGAAGGAAGGGCTAAAATTGAAGTGCTCTTTATCAACAAAAAAAAATTGCATCATTTAATTATTGAGTAGTGTTGTAAGTTCAGTATTGGTTGTACTATAAGTATGCTATGTATATGAAGATACTCTATACATGTTTAAGGATATCTATGAGCTGACATTGGTAGACTCAGATGGACTAAAATGTCCCTCTTCTGTGCCCTTTCAGGGATCGTCTCACTCAAATTTTTGCCCTTTGGACATGGGGTGGCCCTATACTACCTCCTCTCTGCTGCGCTGTATGCATCTGTCTTTCCTTCTGTGATTTTCTTTGCCTATTCTGATGCAGTTGCAAACAAACAGAAAGTAGTTACAGGTCAGTCATTGACCAAGAGGAAACATTAACTTCCATTTCTTTTATCTTTGGACAGATAACACTGAGTGCATAGCAGGCTGATTGTTCGTGCAGGCCTAAGCTCCAGGCACCCCAAGAGCTTTGTCCTCTAACTCACCTTGGGATTGCTCTTCACCCACTTCTGGTTGCACATCTCCTGGACACCTACTCTTGCTTTTCCAAATAAAATGCCTGTAAAGCGATTCTTTCCATATTTTGCATTTTAAGGAAGTGAGTGTGAGATAAAACAAGAGAATAAAAATAATACAAAAAGAATAAAAATAATACTGGCACAAAGCTGTTCAGGGAAGTTAAAAACTAGAGTACATATTTCCATACTGACAGGAAAATGAATAATGCACATGCTTACTTTGTAAGTCACTATCTGGTCAGTGAATTAATAATTCCATTTCTTGGTGAGGGCAGTATAATGTTAAGAAATGGCAGTGGAAGTGTAATCCTACTTATTTTTCACTTATTATAAGAAACTATATTAAAGTGTGTAGGGTCATGTGACCAAGTGTAACTTATTTAAATAGGCTTAGTCTTATTCCTCATGTATATAAAATGGGAATAGTAGTTAGTCCTTTATTATTTTGTTTCTAAAAAAACCAAAGGAGCCAATACCTATAATTCTGCAATGTATTCCATAAATATGAAGGGCAAATTTCAGAGTAAATTTGGAAGAATAAAAACTCTTTCAGAACTCTGTCAAAAATCTTTATTTATTTGATACAGTGTATTGCTACACAGCTTGGACTCACAGTGATCCTCCCATCATAGCCTCTACAGTGCTAGGATTATAGGCATGCACTGCTACTCATGGTCCCAGGGCAGCCATGACATGCCCAGGGTGCTGGAACAGTATGACATATACTTCCGGGGATCTAACTTGGGTCCTTGCACTTGCAAGGTACAAGCTTAGACCACAAAGCTATCTCCTCACTCCCAAAACAATACATTTTAATTTGATAAATTAAAACATATTCTGAAAAGAGAAATAAATCAATAACAAGCTAGTAATCAATGTGTCATCTCATTAGTTCAGAAATGATTACCTTACTCCTTTGGTTGTACTACAACTGTTTTGACTGTTACACGAACAGTACTAGTACTATGCTATTCTCAATGTGGGTTTATTTATATAAACACTGCCAACAACAAACTACTTCCTGACCTAGTTAACCAGTAAATATTTGTTGAATGTTAAGTAAACATTTTAGCAATTGTGATATAAGCAGTAGAACAATTTTCATAAAGAAGAACCTGACAGCTATGGTGGTGGTGTGGGAACTGCTCCAGCTGTGTGGCATCCCTGGTGACACCAGTGTATTACAAGGAAAACAAAGAGTCACCTAGTGCCCCAGATTTCAGAAGAGGGTACATTGTAGCCAATGTCTGTTCTGCAGGTGTAGACAATGTGACATCTTAAATTCTACTGAAGGAGGCAAACATTTTTTTTCCATTGCAAATGTTGCTACATTAAGGAGTAGATAGAGACCAAGTTTATGTGTCTCCCACGTGATACATGTCAGGAAGATAAGGAATTGAACTCCAACAAGGTGGAGATCGCAACTTAGAATTGTAAAATGGTCTAAGAAATATAATGTGAAATGTTATAAAACAGCAGTTGGCCAAAAATAAAACACTAGTTGGCCTTAAGTGTGGTAATCCTATGACACAAATACCTTAGTTAACATTCAGCAGCTCACACAGGCGTGGTGGCAGGTGGCTATGATTCCAGCAGCCAGAGGCTAAGGTAGGAGGATCACAGTGAGTTAAAGCCAACTTGTCATATAAAGTGATTTCAAGGCCTCCCTGAAATACACACCCTGCCTTACATACAAACAAAGATGCAAAAGAAAAATAAATAAACCCACAAAACAAACAAGAGGTCAACTAAGCAGCTAAAGACACTGAGATAGGCTTGAAAATTATAAAGCACCCTGTCATCTTCCATTGTCTCTAAGCAGCCTAGAATTCAGTTTCTTTTCACACCTCTCCTTTGCAATCTTAGAAAACCACAATATGAATGAAAACAGTTTAAGAAAATAGTGTTGCTACTCTAGTTTTAATGTCCAGATATACCCAATTCAGATGCCAAGCATAAACTTCAATCAAGTGTTCAGATTTACTTGAAAAAAGACCTAACTAATTTAAGAAATGTCACCAGCATATAGACAGATCCATGTCTAAATCAGGCAGAAGAGGAGAAATCATAAAATCTGTAACGGAAAATGCTAATATCCAATTGCAAGAAATTCTACAGTGTGTTAGCTTAGAACAGAATATGTAGACATGGGTTCACTAGGAAACCTTTGGTCCAAGTAGGAGGAGTGGTGCACACCTGTAATTCTAGCACTCTTGGGGCTCAGGCAGGACAATTACTGCAAGTTCAAGACCAGCTTGGGCTACTAACTGAGCTCACAGCCAGATTGAACTGTGTAGCGAGACCTGTCTCAAAAAAAAAAAAAAAAAAAAAAAAAAAAAAAAAAAAAATA
This sequence comes from Ctenomys sociabilis, assembly GCA_004027165.1. NCBI lineage: Eukaryota > Metazoa > Chordata > Mammalia > Rodentia > Ctenomyidae > Ctenomys > Ctenomys sociabilis. The sequence goes on along the minus strand of PVKA01026619.1, from coordinate 11,493 downwards.
GGTCAAATGAATAAAACTTTCTTACATAATATGCTCCTTATATACCATGAATCTGAAGGGATGTTAAGTTCACCAGAAGGTTTGGTAGAATGACAAGACTGGTGGATGAGAGATCACAGGGGGAGCTGACACTTAGTGACATGGTAGAGTGTACCAGGTGCAACATCTGATGAAAATGGCTTGAGTGAGGACACAGAAAGAAGTTCTTCATGTGAAAAAATGCTGATTGCATTCAAGGAATAAAGCTGCTTCAAATAAATGGAAGGAGAAAGGGAGAGAATAGTGAAAGATTAGGTCAAAAATAAGAGGAAACCGATTATAAAGGGCCAAAATTGCTGTGAAGAAAACATCTTTTATTTCATTATGATCATGAGCCATTGAAGCATCACAAGAAGAAGAACCTCGTGATCTGATCTGCTTTTCTCCAGTCACTCTACCTGTTATGTGGAAAATAAGCTATAAGGATGAAGAACAGAGTCAGGAGTCAAGTTAGGAAGATCATGCAATTGTTCCAATCATGTCATATTGGTGGAATGGCACGGTAAGACATGGACAGTTTCTTTTTCTTCTTCCTTCCTTCCTTCCTTCCTTCCTTCCTTCCTTCCTTCCTTCCTTCCTTCCTTCCTTCCTTCCTTCCTTCCTTCCTTCCTTCCCTCCTCCCTCCCTCCCCTCTCTCTCTTTCTCTCCTTTCTTTCTCTCTCTTTTTCTTTCTTTCTTTCTTTCTTTCTTTCTTTCTTTCTTTCTTTCTTTCTTTCTTTCTTTCTTTCTTTCTTTCTTTCTTTCTTCTTTCTTTCTTTCAACTCAGGACCTGCACTTACCAGGAAGGCGCTTGTGCTGCCAAGCTATCTACCCAGCCCAGGAATAGTTACTTTCTGATTCACTTTGAAGCCCATCCAGTGGGCATGCCGGTAATTCCAATTAACTTTTAAAATCAGTGACATGATGTCCAAGAAATTAAAAATGAAATAGAAGAGGAAAAAGTGTTTAAATCTGCAGTGAGTAAGATAAAGTCAAGAAATAAATAAAGCGGGTCTGGAATCTAGAAGAAGGGATCATTTGTGATAATCTGAGAAGTGCTATTCTATATCTGTCCATTTCATGTGCTTATTATTAAATAAACCCAAATACTCAGTATTTATTCAGTATGCACTAGTATGAGATGCTGGAAGATAAACCATTCTCCTATTCTCCTTTTTTTGTGCTGGCAGATAAAATAAATATTTGATGAGTGTAGAGGAGAAACACTGTCTTTTGGACCTAATTCAGAAGAAACAGTTATTGTCAAGAATCCAAAATATCAATTACATTAATCCTTGGGAGACATATAGTTTTAATAAAAGGAATAATTATTTCATGAATATTTATAGTTTATTTAGATGATTGATCTGAATTAGATGTTTTTCAGTTTGCTGCTTATTATGGATTGTGTCTAGTTGTCCACCCAAAGCCTCATGCAGTCATGAGGTGGCTTCTGGAGTTTGTGACTGATATTCTTTATCCAATGCTGGGATTTGGGGCATGAGTGCCCTGGGACTGATATTCTGCATACAGTGTAAAGAGGGGAACCAGGCTAGCTAACTGCCAGAGTGGCTGCCACCCCTTTTTCTTTCTTGCTCTTTTCTGCCCCTGGTTGTATGCCCTCTGCCATGTGTCTTTCTACCTTGGAGCCTGAGTATAGACTGCAACTGCCAATAACTCTGAGATAAACAAATCTTTCTTCCCTTCATTTTGGGCATTTGTACTTGCAAAGAGAAAAGAGTAACCAAGACAGTTTGATACCAGAGGAGTGGCATCATGGCTGTGACTGTATGACCATGTGGATTATGAGATTTTGGCAATGGTTTATTGGAAGAGAAAGGAAAATTTTGCAGATATCACCTACAAGAGAAGTGCTGGACCAGCTTAGGCTTCATACAGAAGTATGAAGGATTCTGGTCAGAGCACAGAAAAGCAGAAGGCTGACAGAAATTCTGCCTGTAAAGACCAGAATGGGTAGGTTTCTGGAGGGAAGAAGGACTTCATTGGTTGTTGGACTCTGGATGATTTGCAGTATGGCTTGGCAGAAAGTTTGGTTGAATTTTGCTCATGTCCAGAGATTTTTGCCTGAGACTGATGTTTAGCATCATAGGCTGATTAATCTTGGAAAAGGAATTTCAAAGCAGTTGAATATTGAGGCAATGGCATGGATATTGTTGGGGATTTTTAGTCAAATTTATGTTGAGCATCAAGAGCAAAGAGTCCTGAAGAATGATTTAGCTGTGGATTGCAAAGATAGAGCTGATAGGATCTCTTTTGCTGGGAAGGAATAAGAGAATAGAAAGGATGGCCTGAAGGCATCACAGGAGGCAGCAGGTCTCCACCCTTCGCAGTCTCAACTTTTCAGCAATGCTGAAACTGTCAGGACTATGGAAACTGTTAGAGATGCACTAAAATATCTTTTGCATAAAGGAATATGCATGAGTCTTTTAGGGTCCAGGGGTGGGATGTTACAGTTTCTGTTTAGTTGTCTCTCAAAAGCCTGATGCTGTCATGAGGTAGCTTGTGAAATTTACAATTGAATCATGATACAATGCTGGGTTATGAATGTGAGTGCCCTGGGAAGATACTGTGCATAAAATGTAGGAGATGAGAGAGGCTAGCTAGCTGCCTGAGCTGCTGCTACTCTTTGTCTCTTTTGCTCTTTGCAGCCCCCATGAATAGTTACCCTTTGCCTTGTGCCTGTCTGCCTTGGAGCTAGCTGAGTATACACTGAAACCTCCACTAACTTTGAACTAAATAAAACTTTCCTTCCTTCATTTTGTGTGTTGGGTATTTGCCCCAGAAACAAGAGAAGAATAGCCAAAACACTGCTAATGATGTGATCATCATAATTTATTATATTAAAATGAATATTTATTATTTTACAGTTCTTTAGGTTTAGAAACGTCCTGGATCTTCCTGGAATAATTCTAGAATGCATTGATGGCTGTTTTCCATTGAAGAAGTTCTAGTAGAAAATTTCTTTTCTTCCCTTTCATCTTCTCAGGATTGCTGGCTCCCTGGCTCATGTCATCCTTCCACCTTCAAAAACAGAAATCATGGTTGATTCTTTCCAACAATGATCTCTGTGCCATGGACTCCTCTATCTATATCAACATATCTCCTTGTGACAGTTGATTCTGCCATGTGGGTTGGTATGGGTTCCCTCATGGGTTTGATGGTGCACACTGGTCATTAGTCATCGTGTCTGTGCAGCTTATGGAAGTAGGTCTTGTGTTCTACACTACTTGTACCATTGTTACCAGGAATTACCCAGATCAACATCCTCACATGTTGCAGGTGATGCTGGTTTTTGAGCATGTACAGTGCAAGAGTTGTGTGGTCCATGAGGATTCCACCCAGATTTCAAAGAAGGTCTGAGAGGCCAAAAAAGAAGCCTTTGATGAGCTAGCGTATAAAGCTGTGGGAATGAACATAAAGATACAGTAGGGCCCCAGGATGTCACAGGCTCTAGGAATGTGGAAAAACTTCCAAGTAAAGCTTAAGGCCAGGAGAGGAGCCAGCCAGAGACAAGCCACAAGGGCTGCACATAGCAAAGGCATCATGGGGCTGGGAGCACTTTCCAGGCCCTGTAGAATTCACAGTGGGACCTCCTTGTGCCAGATGTCAGATATAGAGCCACAGGACTCAAAGTTAACCCTGTGTGTTTTCATTTTGCTTTGATCCAATTCTGTCCAATCCCTCTACTCTTTTTGCACTAAGGAAGTTTATCCCTGCCCTCCTACTTTGGGAGTATGTGACTTCTTTTTGACTTGTTAAGAAGCTCACAGCTAAGAGTTAGCCTTGGGTCTTAGAAGAGACTTTGACTTGGGGATTTTTTGAAAAAGGCTGGGACTGTTGAGACTTTGGGGAAGGACTATTGTATTTTGGTTGTATGTGAGATATTTGCTATTATTTAAGGAAGATAAATAACTTGTTTTTATTAATTAATATGTTTCAAAGGGATGTATTTGGATGTCATGGTGACAAGGGCTAAATTGATTGACTTGGGATTCATACAGAGAATTGGTGGAAAACTCTTCTGGGTAAGTTTGGATAAGTCATGGTAGCACAGACTAGTTTCCTACTTCTGCTCCCTCACATTTTCTACCCTGGCACTGGTCCTATGTTGTTTCCCAGCTATGTGAACTAAGCAGCATTGACTTGTATGCCCTTCCACAGTGTTAGTGTCCTGGATCCAGTCAACTACAGACTAACTGAATCCTCTGAGGCCATGAATTAAATTAAATCTCTCATGCTTTAAGTTGTGGGTCCCAGATATTGTCTCAGTGACAAGAAGACTGAGTAATTCATCCATAACACATAATGCAGCATAATCGCTCAGACTTAAATTCAGCTAGTTGGTAACATTGATTTCATCTGTTTCCTTAATCTTCTCCTTGCAATATAACCATGTGTTAACAGGTTCCAGAGATAAGGGTATGAACAACTGTGAGACAACAATATGTATATATTAGATGGGTTTTTTTTTTAGGTTAATGTTATTGTGAGGAAGTAGGCAGATACTAAGTAAAGCTATTACTCTCTTGATTATTTCTGCTTAGCAAATTGTGGAAAACTAGGTGAGAAAACTATAGCTGTATCTGAGGCATTTACACATATTTGCTTAGTCTTTATTAGAACACAATCATATGCTTATTACAGGAATAAATGGATGTGTTCCACCCTTATGACTGTCATTGAAAGGGTTAAGTTTAGTAGGAATAATCTCTCAGTTGGTAGGATGACTTCCAGGAGGACTTTAAAGTCCATGTCTGCTCTTAGCCACTTTCACTTGTATTCTTCTTTCAATGTGTACACAACTGGATGATATCATCTTTATAAAGAGCATCTATAGACCTTTTTTTTGTTATTATGTATTTGATACAGGGTCTCATTATGCAGCTTTGAATCATAGTGATCTTTGTGTTTTTAGCCTCCCCAGAACTGGGATTACATGCACGTGTGACCATGCTCTGTCTTTGTGGCTGGCTCAACATGTCAGGGGTGGGGCCTGTGTGGCATGCGGTTCTGGGAATGGAACCCCAGTCATTGCGCTTGCCTAAGCAGGTGCTCAGTATGTTGAGTTATCTCACAAGCCCCAAAGACCTTTCCTGTAAGCTCACTATAAAAACAGAACATTCAACATTCCCTTCAGATTTCTGTCAGACACTTTCAGAGCAGCCAGTCCTCATTTGGGTTCATGCCTCTGAAATGCTAAATAGCCAGAAAGTCTCAGCTTAGATACAGGCGTCTTCCTTAGGGAAGGCTTTCCTGTGACCTTCTTCTGCCTGGATTAGACTAGTTCCCCCGGTGAAGGCTCCTCATGACACTCCATGCACCTCCTCACACTTGCCGGAGTTGTCCGGAGTTGTTCCTCTGTGCCTACATTTGCTTTGCTTGCTGCTGGCCTTCTTTGAGTCAGAAGCCTTGGTGTCTGTCTCACTGACTGCCACGTTTCACTGCTCATTCTTTGCAAAGTGTCTGCCTACTAGATGCTCGGTATCTTGGTGAACACATCTTACCAGACTTTGACATCTGGACATTGTAAACTTCAGCTAATCCTATTAGCATTTTATTCTATTTTTAATGTCATTTTGAGATTTTGATAACAACTTCTTTAAAAATCTGTCACATACGCTGTAGGCCTAGAATGGCTAATCACCTACATACTTAGAAGTCATCAGATATTATAGAGAAAATGTAACTTGTCCTGCTGCTGTATGTGTGCTTGTTCACCTTGATGTAAGCAAGATCGTTTATTCTATTGTTCTAATACGTTGCATTTAAGCTCATGTTTATTCTACTGTAACACTTCTACTCTTATGACTTATAAGTAGATATAATGGTAATCAACATTAATTTAATGTTTACTGGGGATGAGGCACTTTCTGAGTACTTACCCATTTATTCCTGCCTACATTCTTATCATCCAGGTATTATTATCTTTGTTATATATATATATATATATATATATATATATATATATATATATATATATATATATATATATATATATCACAACTACAATACAAAGAATACAAATACCTATCTCAGGTCGCACTCTCAACAGAGGTTTCTAGTAACCACATCTCTCTCATTTTGCCTGTATTTTTAGTTAGTATAATTTATTGGCCACATACCAACTTCAAAATAATAGAAATATGTTTATTTTAGGTATTTATTTTTAATTTAGTTTTTTATTTTTTCAGGACAAGTTTGAATGGTGTACTGGCCACATTCCTTGTGGACGTGTCCACAGCACATGTGGCATTAACCACCCCTGTTCTCACCCCTCCCTGCATCCCTTGAATTGTATAAAAGATACACAAGTAACACATGGCTTTCTAAGTGCAAGCATGGGAAACAGCACCTGCTAGAACATCTGAAGAGCAATAGTGTGGACATTCCCAGCCTAAACAACCATTCTCAGAGCATGAATATGATCAACATCTGTGACACATGGGCTCTGTTGGACAGGCAGATTTTCTGCAGCTTCACAGGTGTGCTGAGTGAAAAGCTCCTGAGCACAGGGACAGGTAGTCCATGTTGTAACAAGCTCTCTGGGTTATCCTTCAAACTTCAATTTATTTTGTTGTTGTTTTGGTACTGGGAATTGAATTCAGGACATTGAGCTTGCTAACTAGATGGCTATGTCACAGCTGGATCCTTAGCTTCTGAGCTTTTCTGGTGCATGTCTACAGCTATTTTGGTACTTAATGGGCAAATTATAGTGTTTAGGCAATATCACATGCCCTGTAAACAAAATTGCTTCAATTTTATAGAAAAATGAAAATTTTATCAATTTGGAGTATTAGATAAGGCTCAACTCTCAGCATAAATAATAAAGTTTTATTCAAACACAACAAAGCCATGCAATTAAACATTTCATACCTTGGCCTTCCCAGCAAAATGGCAGAACTGGGGGCTTGCAGTAGACAGAGCGTACAGAGCATGGCATTTTCTGACTGGCTTTGAAAGAATAAATTGCTAGCCTGTCTTGTTGGGAAATGGGGGCTGTGATACATAGCATCTCCTGTGGGTCTTTGTGCAGCCACAGACACTGAAGCCACCCAGAGCTGCAGGGAGAACCACCGAGGCTGATGCTGAGGTGTGTGTCCTAGAAGAAAGCATGCGTGACATCAGGAGGTGAGCTAGAGGTGTGACCAGATCTGGAAACTCCACTATAGGTGCGGGTCCATCAGGATCATCATAGGGATCTCACAAAAATTCTAAAAGAAAAGGAATGATCATTATTCCCTTCAAGTTACTAATGAAGAGAACAGATTGGAAGGTTCTTAGAACCTTGTTAGTCACACACTTGGTAAAGTCCTGGAACTGAACTAAGAGGCCCCAAAAATCACAAGACCAGCATTATCTGTGTCTTCATTATGCTGCCAGTATAAGAGCACCTGTTCCATCTAAGCATATCTTGGCTGGGTGTCTTCCCATCCGTGCCTTTCCTATGTGTGCTATTTCATACTCTCCTTGATTCCTTGAGTTTCAGACTGAGTCTCAGCTCTTAAAACCTTTCTGCATTGTACATATTCTTCCTCTGAGCTCTTGTTGTGGTAGCTGGCCAGGCCCCAATTTATTGTTCTTACTTTGAACACTTCTGCCTCTGCCTACTCATTCCTATAGATATACCTTGGCCTGGTACCTAAGGCATGGTGCTGCTCTTGCTTTTACTTTAGAAGTCAGGGATGATGTCTTCTGTAAGGCACTGGGTCATGCATTCAGCTGCCTTTGACTACAAAGAATACATAAAGGATTTTATTTCCATTCAGGGCAAAAGTTGTTTTCATCTTGGATTACGATCAGAATTAGGATCCCTGCTACTTGCAAAATGCAAAATACTGCTCACATGGGGAGAGCAGCACAATAGCTTTACAGAGACTAGCTTGGGTAGAGAAAAGTGGCAGCAAAGCACTCAGCACAGGGCCAGCTTCAATAGGCCCCTGATTGCAACACTTAGAGGAGAGGCCTTTAGCATTCTCCAACACATGAACTTTCCTGGGCCCATGACTCATACATAGTTCTCAGGCCTCTTCGAGTGAGGTCAACCTGAAATCAGATTCTGCACAATCAAACGAAAGTAAAACCTGGACTTCCCACCTTGACACTTAAAAATGCCTGTATGTTTTCTGTCCTCCAATAACCCAGGGAATATAACTCTCTCAGTCTCTTCTAGGTATGTCATGTCCAGTTGAGAGTACAATGTCAACTATCTGAATATAGGATCCTAAAAATGCAGCTCACTTGATTTCATGGGTAAAAACCAGAAAAACAAGAATCTAAAAATAGAAGGTAGAGAACAGCATTGCAGAGTTTGGTCCTTACATATTTGCATGCAAAGCACCCAACCCACACACACACTGTCAACCTGCATTCATATACGATACACTAAAAAATATGAGTGCTGATCCACAAGACTGAGAATTTATAATACCATCTGCTATTTCTATTAAATAATGCTATGTGAAAAATCAACTCAGGGAAATACCGTTAAGAAAAAAAGATAATGTTAATATAGACCTCAACACCTGAGTGAAGCGAATGACAAGTATAGAGAGCTTCGGCAGAGAAAGAGCTATTGTAAGGGATTTTCACTTACCAACCTGCTCAATAATCAAAGAACTCTTTGTATGCAAAAAGGTCTTAAGGCTTTAAGGTCTAGAAGAATAGGAAACATTTTATGCTCTGTATGGAGCAGAACTGTGATTCCAATCCTGGTAGATTGGTAAAACAGTCTTAATCCCTGAACACTGTACAATAGATATATATGATTTGTACTTTTAAATTCCCCCAGCCACCCCAAGTCAAATACTTCACAAGTGTCATTATAAGCTTGTTGCCTAGGCCAGATACCATATTGACTTTCTTGTCACCAAGAGCAAGACTGAAACAATTACAACTTAAAGGAGATGTTTTAGTCCCATGGTTTGGGACATTCAGTCCATGGCTATCTGGGTCCAGGGAAGGACCATTGTGGTGAAAGGGCTTAGCAGAGGAGGGAAACAGTGCCAAAGAAGACTGGCCAAGGTCCATGAAGTCTATCAGAAACCCCTGCAGACACGTGTACTAATCAGTTAGGTATTTCCTAACACTGTAAAGTCACCATATCAGGACTAACCATGACAGGTACAGTACCCAGCAAGTACAGGGCTGATTTTACTGAGAACTTGTTAACAGTGCACATTTTCTCCTAGATGGTACTCTGAAGTTTGAAAGAGGGCTGCTCTGAGCCTGTTATTCTTTCTTTTTTAGCTTCATTCTCACAAGCATTTTCTGCTTTCTCAACCCTGTGGAACTCTGTCTTCCTTCCGCCTTGGTAGCTGCCATAGTATTTTGAGTAGTATGACTTAATATGTAGAAGGGCTCTATAACCCAGGGAGCACTGCACAAACAAAGGCATGATCCTTGCCATTATTACTTAAGAGCAAGAATAACCCATGACAAGCCTATTGCATGTGCTTCCTTATTATTCAGAAGAAAGCTCAGAAGGAAAGGTTTGCCTGTGGGATTCAGTACAATCTGAATGTACATTCTGCAGTTGCAATCAGCAAAAAGTAATTCAGCAGTTCCGTTCCCCAGCTCTGTTTGCCTAGTAATTGGGTGGTAGCAGCCTCTTACACGGTGTGCAGTAGGATCTCCTCTGCCTCATGCACCTTGCCTCATGGCTTCACTTAATGCCTTCTTGGTCCCGTTATTTATTTTCTTTAATAATACAGCAGTGCAGCAGGATGAATCACACTCTCTTCCTTTTCCAGTAGCACCCTCTATGGCCCAAGAAACCATAAGGTGATTTATGAGGCCCTTTCCACCCAAAGGAAACACAGTCAGCGAAGCTTGCTCTTGTACTTCCAAGGGCATATTTCAGTTACTAGGTCAGGAGCAGGGTTCAGGGATCTGAAGGAGTCCCTGAAGGGGGGCCCTTCTGATGGTGGGCTGGGTGGATGGAAAGGCTGCAGATGCTCATGGGGATGTGAAGGGGCAGTATATGGAGCAGGGCTCATATGGACATGGGCTCATCTGGATACTGATGCTTAGAGTGAGGGACTGAACCCACATCAGAACCAGATTTCCAGCCCAGAAGCACTGAGCCCCTGAGGGATACCTAGAGAGTTCTGTAAACATTCTTGTTTGTTACAAGTGTTTGCTGGGTGCTGCTTTTACTTACGGGACAAGTCAGAACACTTAGAAAAAAGAAGAACCTATTTTTAATTACAAAAAATGCATTTAATTATCGTGCAATATGGTGTCATGATACACATGTACACGGTGGAATAGCTAAATAAAATTAATTAATGTAACACTATCTTTTTTGAGAGTCTTTAACACCTATTTCTTTTTTATTTTTTAAATTTTATTGAGAAACAAATAGCAATGAGACACTTTCAAAACCGATTATTAGGAGAGTTTTAATAATTAACACATTGCATATTGTTGTCTTGGTAGTGGTTATTCATAGTACAAGATAGACATGATATCCTGTCTAAACACTATTAGTACAAATCTTTCTATATTTAATTAAGAGGAAGTAGCTACATATCTATCTTATTTTGTGTGTACAGAGATGAAATGGTCCTTCATTTGTATCACCTTTTTTGTTTAGTTTTGTCAGAGATGGATATTGACACATGGCTGAAACTGACAAAGGGTCTAAAAACTATGGTACAGGGTTTCAGGATAAATCCTGAGGGGATTTGACTGACCTTGTCAGATACAAAAAGTTGCATTTCTTGTTATATAGGTCTTGCTTTATCTTGGTCTTAACCATTCAGCAGAAAAGTATTTAAAAAAAGGTATAAAATTAAAGCCATATTAATATGCTGAGCTGTAAAGGGCTCAAGTTAACACCTCTTCCTCTCAGCAACAGAAGAATACACAACACATTGTTTTCAACTATGTTATTATGTTGTACAACAAATCTGCTGATCTTCTGTCTGATGGGGATTCTGTGCCCCTTGAGCCACATTCCCCAGATCTCCTCCTATGAATCCTGTCCCCATCCCCCAGTAATTACTCTTCATTTCTGTGAGCTCAACATTATCAGATTCCACAGATAAATGAAATAATGCTGTATTTTTCTCTTTGTGTCTGCAGTATCTCAATCAGCATTATGCTTGTTCCTCTATAGTCACAAAATTACTTGATTTCCTCCCTTATAAAGGCTTAATAGTATTCTGTTATATGTGTAGTCTTTATTTATTCATTTATTGTTATCTACTGAAGTTGTTTCCATATTTTGACATTTTTGAATGAATGTGGTAGTGAATGTGTTCTCTGAAGGAGACAGGGTTGCTTTTTTTTTTTTTTTTTTTTTTTTTTTTTTTTTTTTTTTTTTTTTTTTTTTTTTTTTTTTTTTTTTTTTTTTTTTTTTTTTTTTTTTTTTTTTTTTTTTTTTTTTTTTTTTTTTTTTTTTTTTTTTTTTTTTTTTTTTTTTTTTTTTTTTTTTTTTTTTTTTTTTTTTTT
>PVKA01026618.1:16057-31570 GCA_004027165.1 Ctenomys sociabilis | reverse complement strand
AAAAACAACACTGAGATACCATCTCACTCCAGAAAGAATGGCTATCATAAGGAAATCAACCAACAACAAATGTTGGAGAGGTTGTGGGGAAAAGGGAACACTTCTCCACTGCTGGTGGGAATGTAGACTAGTACAACCATTGTGGAGGTCAGTATGGAGACTCCTCAAAAGAATAGGACTAGAAATCTCATTCAAGCCAACTATTCCCCTACTGGGAATTTGCCCAAAGGATTTGGATACATTGTATCGTAGAGATATATGTGTACCTATGTTTATAGCAGCACAATGTGTGATAGCAAAATCTTGGAAACAAGCAAGATGTCCATCACATGAGGAATGGTTGAAAAAGATGTGGTATTTCTATATAATGGAGTATTACTCAGCTATTAAGAATGATAAGTTTGAAGCATTTATACTAAAGTGGATGCCACTTGAACATATACTCATAAGTGAAATAAACCAGACACACATGTGTAAATATCGTATAGTCTCCCTAGTATAACAAGCGAAAAGCAGAAATACAGAAGGAAATGTACAACAAGTAAAATCAATTGAGTCAGATAAAGCAAAGTGAATGGCATATGCTGCAGGATACTAATCAGCTTTTCTTCTGGATGGTTAACAACCTAAGATCACAAGTCAGAGTTGGAGAAATAGAAGAGCCACAAGGCCAGCCAACATTTTGGACCTAGCCTTTCAAGGTCAGCGAAGACTCAGGACATAGGAGAACCTGTACTGCAAAATCATGAGACTCAGGTGAGCTTCAAATTTTCTAAGCAAGGAGATTGTGGAGCCACAGAGGAAAGAGACTGAAGTTCTATAGTGTGCCTGGGCAGAGTCACATGAAGAGAAAACTTTCTCTCAGGCTCTCACAGAGAGCATTCTGGTCAAGCATTGGCTGTGACTCATCCACATGGATGACACAGACAAAGGAACTGCAGAATAATGTACAGGACTAGAAGATAAACCCTGAGAAGACTTCAATGACCACATAGGAAATATAAAGTTCATGTGTTGGTATATAAGTTTTGACCTACCCAGGTCTTAACCATCCAGCAGAAAAGTATAAAAGTATAAAAATGAAGTATACATCGTGAGCCCATAATATTAAGCTGAGCTATAAATGGATATGGTCGACAATTTCTTTGAATAACTCACTATGGTTGCAGAATGCTGGACTGTGTTGGATTGTGGTGTCGAGTTCAAGCACCTAAGGTAGTTGAATGTCAATGGAGTGCCCATTTTTGACATGTGTAGACAAAGGAAGGGTTGTAGAAATAAAAAAATCATGATGTGTGTGCATAGAAAGTACAGTTGGGATAGATAACGCTGTGCTTCTACATAATTCTATGAGAGGCAAGATCTGCACTAATGGTGGTTGGACAGGATATTATGTCGGCTTTTAGTGCTATGGTCACCCACTAGGTAAATAATTATTGAAATTTTGATATAATTCAGCTATAAAAGAACCTGTAAATATAATATCATGTATGCACCTTGTACAATACCAAAACATTATGAAAACAGTTTGCAATGTATTAATTCATTGACTCTGTATGGTTAAGGTGTTTTGAAACTGTCTGATTGACATTTGTATTTTAATAAAATAAAAATAAATGGAAAAAAACACCAGTTTTTATTATATTCTATAATGGGTGGATGTTATTTACATGGTTTTTCATTTTTGCTATTAAACTTGACCTCCTTTATGATGTTTGTGCATTAAGCTCCTGTCACTTAACTTTTCTTCTCCTTTTCTTACTTTATCCTCTGAAAGGAAATGCATAAATATAAATGGAGCCTAAGGAGATAGCTCAGTGATCTTAACACCTGTCTGGAAGCAAAGGACCTGGATTTGATCCTCAGTACCATGCTAGCCCAGGAATGTGCCAGCCACTGAAACCAAGTATGGTGGCACATGTCTGGAATTGAAGAATTGGGGAGGCTGAGACAGAAGGATTATTATGAATCTGAGACACTGAGATGTGCAGCAAGACCTTGTACCAAATGAATAAATAAGGGGTCAGGGAGATAGCTCAGATGAATAAGCACTTGCCTGGCAAGCTCAAGGGCTTGTGTTCCATCCCAGGTTCTGCCAAAAAACAAACAAAACCAAATAAATAAATGAATAAAATTAAAAATGGAGAGTAGGAAATCTATGCTCTCTGTGAGCATACTTTCTATACAAAGTACTAGAAATTCTCCTGCATAGCCAATCTCTTTTCCTACATTTATTGACTTTCTTAACATTTACATATGAGTATTGACTCATAGATGTGTCTCATATTTTTGCCTTTATCTGAAATACGTTTTGTATTCTTTCACTCAAGTTGTTCTAGCTTTGTTCATTGACCACTTTGTCCCACTGACAAACATAGATATTGCATTCATAGTTTAAGCATTCTCTTTGTTCTGGTGCTATGACATGTAACAAACTCATCTTCCATATTTCACATCTCACTGTAGGTTAAGCCTTTTCTAGGATAATCTCTAGAATCATTGATTGTCTTTCTGTAGAATAATATCAAATGACAAGTTTGCTTGACTGGGTGAGTCTTAATTTCCACTGAGCAAATCTTACTTTCTACTGGGTTTCCCTAGGTCTCTTATGCATATGAATGATGTCTTAAAGCCTTGAGTCAAGGAATATGTGAATATGATCACCCTCCATCAAAACTGGGCTCGCCATGGCAGCAATGACACCTTTGACCATGAGGAACCTGGCATTTGGTTTTTCCTGTTGCCTCCCTACAATGAATCTCTACCATGGACAGAGACACTCTAGCTCCTTTACTCTCTACTACAAGCTGAGCCAGTTCCCATTAACCTTGGTAAAGAAGTGGTTCTACTTACTGTTTGCCCTGCTCTTCTCAACCTGGGACCAGGTGTGCATGAACCCAAAGGACAGTACCATAAGCTATCAGTGCTGTTCTTTGAAGCTCAACACTTCTCCAAGTATGATATTCTTAGACTGTTGTTTGCCCTTTGTTGATTTTCATGACACTGAATCATTAATTTTGTTCAGGTTTATTCATGTTTAGGCAAATTCTTTATTAATCCCTTCACGTGCCATACATGGATGTCTTTCTTCCCTCTATTGGATTATTTGAACAAAGAAATATGATATATCACATAGTTCAGAGGCCTTAAAAACTCATTGTCACATCAAAGAATAAAAAGAAAACCAAATGTTCATAGTTCAAATCAATGAAGTTTTCAAGAATTTAGCAATGAGGAGCATACTGGTGTATATCAAGATTAAAGGCCAATTTATTTTATCATATACCACCTACCAGAAAGACCTTGTCTTATATTTCTAAATGGCCTGCACCTCCCAAGACCCAATTATTGAAAACTGGGAAGCTGTCAATTTTGAGTGGATCTGAGAAAAAGAGAAGATTATTTAATAAGTTCAAGCTATGGTACAAAAATAACTGACATGGAAAGAATATCGATGTTTTTCCAAATTCATATGTTAAATCCTAATCTCCAATGTGATAATATTAGAAAGTGACTCGCTGGGGAGTTAGTTAGGTCATGAGGGTGTGATTCTCATATTAGTACCCTTCAAAAGACACCTGAGAGAAAGTGTTCACCCATTCTGCTATGTGAGGAGACAACAAGAAGGTAGGATCTGTGGAACAGAGTCCAGGCTTCCCAGACAAGGAATATGGCAACTCTTTGATTTAGGTTTTGTCCAGTATTCACAACTGTGACCAATGTTTTAAGGCATCTGGGTCTAAGGTATTTTGTTATACTTGTCCAAATGGACTAACATGCTATGCATTGGCATTTTGATTCAGCAGATCCAGTGGCATCTCTGGCATTCATATGTAATGATGAAATTACATGGCATCTATGGTGAGCCCTAGTTTTCATGTGAAAGTGTAAATAGTTAGAGTTCTGGAGTGAGGCCATCATTATTATGAGAGAACTGTTAGCAGTCCCAAACTAATTCCTGGGAGATCATCAGGTCATAATAGAGAATAAGCCAGAACCTTTGATAGACTCTAGGCAAGCTGTGGAACTCTGGTAAACCTTTACCTTCTTTAGCCCCCTGCTCACAGGGATAGAGCTGCTGCTTGTGCCAGTCCAAATTTTTAGGAACATTAGGTGGTCTCTGAGTGGCCTGCAGGACACAGGAGAGCTGCAATGAGTAGGCCCAGTGCACACAGGCTTGAACTTTCCTGGCACTATTTAAGAACTTCAGCAGACTCTGGGAAAGCCTGAGAGACTCTGGAAAACTCTGATCTCCCTAAGCCCCCAGGATGCAGGTGTGGTGTGGAGCTTCTACTGCTTCTGGTCCAAACTTTTAAGAATTTAGGCGGAATCTGAGTGGCCTGTGGGACACAGACGAGCTGCAAACTGTAAGCCCAGTGCACACTGGCATAGAGCTTTCTGGGAAACATTTAAAAAGTTTGGCAGACTCTGTGGGCCTGTGGGACTCTGTCTAGGTAATTACTGGAAGCCTCAAAAAAGCCGAAATGCAGGAACAAAAGGCAATCTCAATCCTGTAGCCCACACGATACATATACTAGAGGCAATGACATACAAGAACTTTGAAATCATGCACCTGAAATCTCAGAAATGTAAGCATCTGAAGTAAAGAAATAAGTACATCAGAGATAATTACTGAGGTCAGGAAAGAAATGACAACAATCATGAAAGACTAGCTCAGCACAGCTAAAGAAGACATAGATAGAAAAATAGGAGAGAATAGAAAAATGATTGAAACACTGAATGAACAATACAAGAATTAGAATGCATGAAGGAGATTCAAAGCAATATGTAAGAAATTAACAAGTGCATTGAAAGCTGGAAAAACCACTTGAATGCAACAGAAGATGGACTGTCAGACCTCAAAGAGAGCAGTGTAGCTTATGAATGTGAAATAAAAAGATGACTTAAAACTAACAAGGAACCAGGTAATCACAATTTAGGAGCTACAAGATGATGCAAAGAAAAATAATATAGGAAAAGTAAGTTTTAATAAAACCAGTGGAGACAGTACAAATGGCATATTTGCAGAAGTACTAGTAGAAAATTTCCTAAACAAGAAAAAAGAACCTGACATACATAAGTGAGGCAAATAGAACTCCACACAGCCATAGTCACAATAAATCTAAACCTTGATACATAATAATCAAGATCTCAGAAATTCAGTAAAAGAATAGAATAACTAAAAGTTGCTAGCGAGAAGAAACAGGTCACCTGCAATGGAAAACCTATCAGAATCATGGCAGATTTTCCAACACAATTCATGAAATCAAGCAGAGATTGAAGTGAAGTATTTCAGCCATGAAAGAAAATAACTTTCAACCTAGGTTGACATACCCTGCAAAACTATTTATCAAATTCAACTGTGAAATAAGATCCTTCCTAGACAAAGAATAATTGAAGATATTCTTGACTATCAAACCTACTCTAAAAGAGTATTGACAGATATTCTAAACAGAGACAGAAATTATCACAGCCTGAAGAACAACAGAAAGGAACCACTGAACATAGCAAGTAATGCAAACAGGAGAAAAAGTATGGAACCTATAACAGGAAAATAACATGGCAAAGATAATCCAATACATATCAGTAATGACCACCAATGTAAATTGCCTCAATTCACCAGTCAAAAGAAATAGACTAGCACAGGGGATTAAGAAACAAAATCCAGCAATATGCTACACACAAGAAACACATTTATCTCAAAAGTAAGTTCACAGATGAAAGTCAAAGGGTAGAAAGCAATCTTCCATTCCATAGGAAATCAGAAAAAAGCAGGGGTAACTATCCTAGCTGCTGACAATATCAAAACAAAAAATCATCCATAGAGATAAAGAAGGTGGATACATACTTTTGAAGAGAAAACTGCAAGAAGAAGAGATAACAATTTAAATACATATGCACCCAAAATAGGAGTACCTGTCTACATAAGACAAATTTTAACATATATGAAAAACCAAATGAGTAATAATACAATAATAATGGGAGATTTTAAAATGTCACAAAGAGACAGATCAACAAGGCAAAAAATCAGCAAAGAAATAACAGTACTAAAATAAACTTGTAAACAAATTGATTTGGTAGACCTTTGCACAGTGTTTCATCCAGCAACAATAGAATACACATTCTTCTGAGCTGCACGTGGGATATTCTCCAATAGTACACAGAGCACTCTTAATTAAATGTAAAGGAATTGAAGTTATCCCATACATACTATCTGATCAAACTGCAAGAAAACTGGAAATTATTAACAAAAGAAACTACAAAAACACCATAAACATGTGAAAAGTAAATATCAACCTCCTAAACAACCAATGGGTCACAGATGAAATTAAAAAAAAAATTAAAAATATTTATAGTCAAACAAAAATCCAGATACAACTTAATGAAATCTGTGGGATGCAATGAAAGCTGTCTTAAGGAGAAAATTTATAGCAGTAAATTCACACATTAGGAAAACAAAACAAGCCCAAATAATGTTATGCTGCACTTCAAGCTCATAGAAAAAGAAGAAGTCAAGCCAAAGCCCAAAGAAGGCAAGAGCAGAAATTAATGCAATGGAGATGAAGAAAACAATATAAAGCATAAATAAATAAAAAGCTGGTTCTTTGAAAGAATAAATAAAATTAATAAAGCCCAAGCAAACCTAATCAAAAAAGGAAAGAAGAAACACAAATTTATGCAATGATGAATACAAAGAGCAAAATCACTAGAAACCCTAGAGAAATGCACAAGATCATCAGTTCCCCCTCCCAAAATCTTTACTGTCACGGTATGGTAAAAGCAGAGGAAATGACAGTTTCCTACATACATATGGAATGCCAGAGCTGAGTCAAGAACAAGATATACATACACTGAATAAACAAATAAGGAAAAACAAAAGTGAAAATGTAATAATAATAAAAAAGAAATTACCAACAAAGAAAAGTCGAAGTCCTGATGGATTCACAGCAGAATCCTGAAAGAAATTTAGGGAAGACTTATTGTCAACTTTTCTCAAACTCTGAAGTGAAATTGAAAGTGAAGCAATTCTCTCAAACTCATTCCTGGAGTCAAGTGTTACTGTGATCCCAAAACCAGAGAACGATATAACTAAAACTGAGAACTACAGGCCAATCTCTCTAATGAATATAGATGAAAAAAATCCACAATAAAATACTAGCACATGAAATGATGCAGATCGTCAAGAAGACTGTACATCACAATTAAGTGAAATTCATTCCAAGAATGCAGGGATGGCTTATCATATGCAAATCCATAAATGTAATACACCACATGAATAGAACCAAGAACAAAAACCAAATGATCATATCAATAGATGAACAAAAACCTCTTGACAATATCCAACACATTCGTGATAAACACCCTACAGAAATTCAGAATATAATGTCTACATATCAGTGTGATAAAAGCCATCTGTGAGAAAGCAGCAGAAACAAAAAAACAACAAATTTGAATATGTAACAAAAAATATCTACCAAGAAAGAAAAGCCCAGGTCCCAATGAATTTGCAGCAGAATTCTGAAAGAAATTTAGAGAAGATTTAATGGGCAAAAACTGAAGATCTTCACTTTAAAATAAGTTACAAGACAAGGATATCCACTATCTCTACTCCTATTCCATATAGCTATGGAAACAATAGCCAGTGAAATTAGACAAGAAGGAAAAAGGAATGAAGATTGAAAAAGAAATAAAATTAACATTATTTGCAGGTGACATAATAGTCTATACAGAGGAATCCAACAACTCCACCAAAAGTCTTGGAGATTTAATCACTAAACTCAGCAATGTAGCAGAATACACTGTAGAGGAGACACTACACAGATACATAGAGAAACTGCTGAATGGAAGTCAACCAACTTATGTAATTGTCCATGCTTATATGTCCTATATGTCAGCAGAATAAAGCTCCTGCTTAGGCAGTTGAAGGGACCAGGGTTCAATCCCAAGCATGCTGTGCCAGCTATGACCCAGAGCCCCTTGAGACAAAGACTGAGACTGGGTATTGTGGCACTCATCTATAATCTAATCCCAGTGCTTGGGTGGCTGAAAACTGGAGAATCACTGTGAATTTGATCTGTGAAGTAAGACCCTGTAGACACTGTACTAAATACATAAAAGATATAAATATATAGATATATATAGATATAGATGATATAGATATAGATATAGATAGACATAGATATAGAGACAGACAGACAGACACAGAGACAGAGACAGACAGAGAGACAGACACAGACACAGAGACAGAGACAAAGACAGACACAGACTGAATACCTGGGCAAGGTAAGCTAATTTGCAAGGTAAGTAGTGTTTTTCATCATTACTAAAAAAGGGAGGGAGATACCTCAGTAGAATAGGCACTTGTCTGGCACACAGGGTCCTGAGTTCAATCCCTGGTCCTGCAAAAAAAAAAAAAAGAAAGAAAAAATACCCTTCTCAACTGGGAGCCTGCCCAGTTAGCTCAGTTGTTTAAGCACCTGCTCATGCAAATGCAGTCTGGCGCAGGATACCATAGTTTCATGCTCAGCTCCACATGCCTTACCAGACCCCTCTCTTAAGGCAGCTTGAGCTGGTAAAAAAAAAAAAAAAAAAAAAAAAAAAAAAAAAAAAAGCTTCTCATCATCACTATATCGCCACCCTTGCAATCAAGGGAGAACTAGAAAAATGGTTTAGGAAAATCCTACTTCTAGGCAAAGCTGTAATCATTGCACACGTCATTATCTCTCTATTCTGGAAGATGAGAACATTTTTTGGTGGAAATGGGGATTAAACTCAGGCCCTTGCACTTGCCAAGGAAACATTTATTCTATGGAGCCATCTCTCTGGCCCAAGAATTTAGGTACGGGAGAATATCCACTCCAAGGAATGATTCGATTGCATGGTTAAGAACTTAAAAGGAGCAAAGTTGAAAGATTAAAGAAATGAACTTTTGTAAAAGAAGCAAAAACATACTAGAAATTAAATGCAATCTTCCCCTCATGAAATGTCCACTGCTAAGCATCCACTACAGACACTAAGTGGTTAGATACGTAAAAGAACTGCTGAGTGGAATTCAACCAACTTATGTAATTGTCTATGCCTATATGTCCACAACTTTCACACTAAAAGAAAAACAGTGCTGGCAGGGCTAAAGACTATATGTGAATCTAGCGATATTGTCAGGTGTAACCTTGCATTGACAGTCAGCAGCACTGAGCTGATGCCTGGACAAGAGGTCAGTCCCATAGAAGTCGACAATCCATAAGATAACAGCTTTTTTTGTGTAAAGTCCTTCCTTCTTGAGGAGCAAGTGTTTTGGTCTCTACTGGGAAAAAAGATGTCATCTGGGATTGCCTTTCTTTGCAGGTAATATACAGCCAAAATCACTACACAAGGGCTCACAGGCTAATAATTGCCAGAGATCTCACTTAATGTTACATTAGACAAAGAAACCTTTTGAAGAAAGTAATGATTTATGACTAATGGTTTGATAGTAGTGTATATTTTGACTCAACAATTCGAAGAAGGTAATAGAACAGGGCCATTTGAGTAACTTGTTTCTTACTTCTTTATTGGAATCAGGGTCTCATTTCACAGTTCATACTCATAGTGATACTCCTTCCTCCACCTCTCGAGCACTGGGATTACAGACATGTGCCACCAAGCCTGTTTTGTGGGGCAAGCACTGCATGCCTGATGTTCTGATGTCGGTGCAGAATATACTGGAATCGAGCTCAGGTCTTTGCACCTGCCATCAGGCACTTAGATCTCTGAGCTATCTCTACAGTATAATTCGTGTTTCTTTTCCCCTCAACTTTAGACTACCTGACCAGGGATCCTGACCTTCACAGGCAACACGCTGACACGAGGGGACATAGCAAATGAGATGTGAGTTTTAATGTTGTCATGAATTGCCCCAGGTTTTCATAAGGAAATAGGTCTGTTCTTTCACCAGGATACAGAAAGAAGTGTATGTGGTACTCATAAGATCTGTCAGGTACCTGCTGGGACTTCCACATCAAAAAATAAGTTTATGTGCAACTGTGGCCAAAAGCATAACAAACAACTGCAGAGACATTAAGGAATAACTCCACTGTGCCTGCAATAAAAATTAGAAGTTCTATAGATTGAATGGGTTGAAATGATCAGTATAACGTGTGGCTTCAGGATTAACTGAAGCAGTGGGGAGTGTAATTTGTTCTACTACTGTTCTTCAGTCAGGGCTTCTCTCTTTTGCTCAGCAGCAACCATTTAGGCTAGTTACTGGAGCAACTGAACAAACTTACCCCAGTGATACAGAGATTGAGACTGCAAGGACGGCAGGAGCAGAGGCAGTGTGCTTTTCCTATCTAGGCCTTTCGCCTGAAGGCAGTGCTCTGTTCGAAAGAACACTCAGGTGAGGTCAAGCATACAAAGCGAGGATTGCCTATGGTGGCTAATATTTATGGAAAATGTTACACAGGTTTGAGGGATATTTTTGATAAATATTTCACAGCATTTTAAAATTACACTAGGTGATTTTTAAATGAGTCAAAGAGCTAAAAGTGGCCAAAAAATTGCTTTTTTGTTTGAGCTTGATATTCTTTATATCTTCATACTATGTACTCCTCTTAGAATGGAAGATTATAGGGAGCCCAAAGTAATTTGGTTTTAAAATAACTAACTTTAAAACAAGAACTTGGCAACTTATCCTCAATGATGAAATTTCTAAAATCAAAATTTGGCTACTTTGGACATGTGATTCACATTGTTTTATAAGTCTGAATCATTATGCTGGCTCTTCCACAGAGTACACTTTAGAAAATCAAATACCTTTCTGTGTCCATAAACCTCCATCAAACTACCAAAACAAT
Organism: Ctenomys sociabilis; assembly: GCA_004027165.1. NCBI lineage: Eukaryota > Metazoa > Chordata > Mammalia > Rodentia > Ctenomyidae > Ctenomys > Ctenomys sociabilis. The sequence goes on along the minus strand of PVKA01026618.1, from coordinate 20,738 downwards.
TTTTGTGTCATCGACAATGTATGTCTAGCAGTGCATAGAGTATACATGTGTATTCCTAGAGAGATCATAAATTTGTGTAGTGGAAAGTAGCTTAAAAATGAGCCCCCAGAAGAGAAGGGTACTAGATAGAAAGCACAAGGAGGGCCAGGAAGGGAGAAGAGAGCGACATAACAACCAATGCTGAGCATCCTCTCTTGATTCCTGAGTATATCGTGCCTGTTCATCTAGCTAATCTGTGCTCTTCAATCTCTGTAGAGAAAACAGTGCACAGATTGGACAAAATTTTCTAGCTAAATTCAGCCACTTTGGTGCCTATTTGAATGTGTTCCAAGTGTCTGATTTCCGCAAATGCTGTGAGTTAGATTTGGTAGTCATGAAAATCAAGCTTTATGTTTGATTCAAGACTTGTCAATTTGACATGAAAGTTCAGTGACATAGTATAATTTTAAATACTTGTTTGCTATGGTTGAGGGTATACAGTATGTTTTACTGAATAATCAGTTCACTGTTAATTACAATATTCTTAAATTGTGATTTATTCATGGCTGTCAGGTAGCTCAGAGGATTAAAGTGCCAATTTGGGCAGACACAGGGGCCAAGGTACAATTCCCCAGTGTGTCATGTCAGCCTAGCCCCTGGAGCGTGCTCGGACAGCAATTGAGACTGGGAGTGGTGGCGAGCACCTGTAGTTCCAGCACTTGTGAGGCTGAACACAGAGGATCACTATGAGTCCAGTCTATGTAATGAGACCCTGTACAAAATACATAAAGTGAATTATTCTGTTTAAATTACAAATGTGTAATATTTATCAGGCATAAATCATAAGATATCACACAGAAATAAAAAAATTAGTAAGCATGTAATATTAAGGGTATATAATCTATATATTTTAAACAAAGGAGAAACGTATATATCCATTTTTTCTAAAAATAAGACCTAACCATAAACTTCAGTGATAATTAATAGCTGGTCATTACCATGTTGATGGCCAGTGTGTCACACAGAAGATTATCACTGTTTTTTTTTTCATATTTAGAAAGATTTCATTATGTAGCATAGATATGACCACGATGTAACTAAGCATGTACATCCAGAACACTATATATCTGGTAACACCATAGCCTGAGAGTAAGTTGAGCTGTGAGTTAAGGTATTCTTTTTTTTTTTTTAAGCAGATGTAAGTATAAAATTTTATTTTATTTTTTAATTAATTTTATTGAGAAAATTGCAATGAGACTGTTTCGAAACAGGCTGATAGAAGAGTTACAACAATTAATACATTGCACATTGTTGTCTTTGTAGTAGTCATTCATGGCATAGGATGGAGACATGATATCCTGTATAAACAGTATTAGCACAAATCCTTCTTCTTATTGAATTAAGAGAAAGTAACTGTATATCTATCCTAACTATTTTGTGTATGCAGATACAAAACGATCCTTCAGTTATATCACCTTTTTCTCTTTAGTCCTTTTTTTTTTTTTTTTTTTTTTTTGCAGTTCCAGGGATTAAACTCAGTGCCATGCTCTTGCCAGGCAAGCACTTATTCTACTGAGCTATCTCCCTGACCCGTCACTATTTTCTTGCTTAGTGACTGTAAAAGGAAGGTAAGGCAAGGATAGGCTGACTGGGGCTGGCTGTTTCTGCCTCTAGTTAACTCTTATTTGTGGGGAAACATGGTATATAGAGTTGTTCTAGAACCTGAAGTTCTTTAAAAATACTTGTAAATGGAATTTTTAGCTAACAAATTCACTACCAGAAAAAATCATATTTTGTCTTGATCTAAATTACCACCTTTATTACTTAAAAAAAAAAACACTCTTCAGTCATAGAAGTCACTGGCTATTTGAAATATGCTGATCAGTCATTTAGAAGAATATACATAGAACAACAGGCTTTGTTAGCAATAGGTTATTTTTAAAGTGTTTTGATCCTGAAAATTACTTGTGAATCATGCAATTTTAGTGCTGGAAGAAACCTTTTAGCTACAAATATAACCATTTCAATGATTAAATACAGCTCATGGAAACCCACGCTTCCACATTCAGTTCACATTGAAGTAATTATTTTGCCATAATCACTACAAAATACTACATTTAAAATATCCAAGCTATTGTTTAGAGTCCATCAGTGCCACTTCTGAGTGTTCTACTTCAACTTATCTATGGGGAGACCATGTTGCTTCTTGTCATGAGTGTGGACCAGTTCAGGAAAAGGACCCCAGCAAGTCCTGGCTGCAGGGTCAGCTGCTCCGCCTCTCCAGCAGGTGCAAGGGTGTTTGTTGTGCTCATGAAAAAGAGGGATGTTGTGTAGGCCCTCTGGCAGGCACAGATGCTTGACTCTCAGCACAGACTGCCCTTCAGAGCAAAGCTATATCGTCCTTTCAGATAACTACTCTCATGTTTGAAGTGCAGTGCTTGGCTTCCTCCTGTGATTTCAGAAGCTGCACATTTAGTCATGGAACATTAGGTTACTATGTGATCAAAGTTTCTGTCATTACTCAGCTGTTGTTTTATGTCATTAACTAAACATTTGGGTGTGTAGGACAGCAATCAATACAATAGAGTGAAGTAAATGACTCTGAACTCAGGCAGATCCTAAAGGTACAAATATATTGTAAGAACAAATGGCTCAGATTCTTTCAGCACCAGTGCTGGGTCCATCACATCTTCTCTCCTCAGTCAAATCTGTGACCATGTGGGGTATCTTTATTACCAACCTACTTGGGCACACCAAGGCTTTCCAGCTGGTCCTCCCTGTATGCTTTCTCCACCTGGGTGTGATATGGGCAGCTGCAGTAGCTCAGACCTAATCAGAGGTAAACAGAAAGGACTGCTAGTAAGAAGAAAATCCTCACAGAGGAAAGAAATCTGAGTGGTTTACCCTTTATGAAATCAAAATTGAACAGAAGCACTACTTTATAATACTTTATAGTTTTTTCCTGATGATTTGACTAAGTGATCAAAAACCTAGAAAAAAAAATCTGGTAATCTGAATAACTAATTTGAAGATAACTATATATCATAGCACAGCCATTGTTGAATTCCTATTGTTTTGTTTATAGAAATCCTGTATCATTTGTAAGTTTTTCACTATATTTTATTCTCCCTTTTTATCTTTCTTTGAAGAACCTGGAAACTTGGAAAGAATAAGACCGGAAGATTGATGACAAGAAAATTTAGAAAAAGAAATACTCTTTTGAGGAGTCTCCACACTGACCTCCACAATGGTTGTACCAGTCTACATTCCCACCAGCAGTGGAGAAGTGTTCCCTTTTCCCCACAGCCTCTCAAACATTTATTGTTGGTTGATTTCCTTATGATAGCCATTCTTTCTGGAGTGAGATGATATCTCAGTGTTGTTTTTATTTGCATTTCATGAATGGCTTGCGATGTGGAGCATTTTTTCATATATTTATTCGCTTCTTTAATTTTGTCCTCTGAGAAATGTGTATTCATCTCAGATGCCCATTTCTGAATTGGGTCTTTAAATTTGAGGGCCCTGTTATATCTTAGTTCTTTATATATTCTAGACAATAGTCCTCTGTCTGACTGCTTATTAGTTAGGATTTTTTCAAAGTTTGTGGGTTGTCTTTTCACTCTGTTGACAATTTCTTTTGACATGCAGAAGCTCCTTAAGAGTTGATCCCAGTTGTTGATTCTTTCAAGAGCTTCCCATGCGAATATATGTTTGTTCATGAACTCTTTACCTACCCCTATGTCTTCAAGAGTTCCTCCTACTTTCTCTTCCAGGAGATTGTTTCTGAAAAAGAAATATGTGGCAGATATGTAGTATGAAGATATTTGTGCCAAAAAGAATTCTAAGCAAATGAACATCTATTACAGAAGCACCTTGAAGAGCAGTAAGACAAGCAGAACATCCTAATATATCTTGGGTTTTGAATATTTCTCAAAGGGCCATGTGTTTCAGGTTTAGTCCTTAACGCTATGGGAGGTGGGGAAGACATATAAGAAGCAGGGCATATTGAGAGCTCTAAGTCACTAGGGGGTGCCCTGAAAGGGACAGCTGGGTCCTGCTTGTTTCTCTTTCTTACTCTGCTTCCTGTCTGCTCTGAAGTGAGCATTTGCAATGGCCAAGGGCCCCGACCATGATGTACTACATCAACTTATGTTCATGACCAACCATAAATCAACACCTCCAAAACTATAAGCCAAAATTCATTTTTATTCTTTTGTTAAAGTTATTATGTTTGTTATTTTAAAGCAGGACAGAGAGGTACCTAACATATGCTCTCTAATGACAATAGCCCTTTATAGAGTTAGTTTAGTGCTTGATGAGTGGATCCACTAAAGTAGCAGACTCAGTGGCAACAATGGAAGGTGTTCATGGACTTCTTGAGACTTTCCTGGATACTACTGATGACCTAGTGTGCGTCACATGAGGCCCTGATTCTCAAAACAGAGCCATTCCCCAAACACAGTAGAGTGACACTCAGTACCGGGAAGATGACACTGGCTTCCTTTATCATAGGGAATGCAAAAGTTTTTGTACTAAAATAACACATATTTTCCATGTGGTTTTTGCCTTTCCAGCCCAGGAAAGTATTAGCACCACTATCTGTGCACTCATAAAAAGCTATTACACATCCTCACTTTTGTATTACTTCACAGAAAGAAAGACACCGTCAGATTACTTTACCTGAATTTCCATGAAGATATAT
>PVKA01026618.1:0-15957 GCA_004027165.1 Ctenomys sociabilis | reverse complement strand
TGTGGACAATTGAGGATTTTGATAAGTTTGGATTTTAATATTCCATGCCTTCACATTTTTTAAAAATTTTAAATTGACACCACATTTTTATTTTTTACTCCCCAGCATCTTCTGATGAGTTAAAAACTTGACATTATTTTTATATTTTAATAGTTTTATTGAGAAAGAAGTAGCAATTAGATAGTTTCAAAACAGATTAGTAGTACAGTTACAATAATTAATACATTGCATGTTTTTGTCTTTTTCAGTGGTTATTCCTAGTACAAGTTGCAGACATGATATCTTGTCCAAACACTATTAGTTCAAGCCTTTTTCTCATTGAACTAAGAGAAAGGAGGTGTATATTTATGCTTTGTTTATATTCCACTAAAAAATGGTTCACTTATATCCCCCTTTTGTTTACTTTTGTCAGAGATGTGTATTCCATTGACATTCATACATTTTAGGTGCATGAATTCAGCAGAGTGATCCAATACAGTCTAGTGGTCTATAGTAGCAGTGGGTTATCGGCAAGACTGGCAGTGCCAGAAGTTGTTGACCTGAGTCTTTTATAGCTCAGCATGTTAATATGGCTTTACTTTTTATACCTCAATTTTATACTTTTCTGCTAGACGACTATCATAAAGAAATCAATCAACAACAAATGTTGGAGAGGCTGTAGGCAAAAAGGAACTCTTCTCTATTGCTGGTGGAAATGTAAACTGGTGCAACCATTATGGAAATCAGTGTGGAGACTCCTTAAAAAGCTAGGATTGGAAACCCCATTCAAACCAGCTATCCTCTTACTGGGAATTTTCCAGAGGAGCTGAAAATGTTATATTAAAGTGATATATGTGAACCTATGTTTATAGCAGCACAATTTGTGATAGCCAAATCTTGGAAACAACCAATATGTTTGTAACCTGAGGAATGGATGATAAAGATGTGGTATTTTTACACAATGGAGTATTACTCAGCTATAAAGAATGATAAACTCAAAACCTTTATATTCAAATGGATGCCACTTAAAGATATATTCATAAGTGAAATAAACCAGACCCACAAGTGTAACTATCATATAATCTCCCTAGTGTAAGAACTCAAAAGAAGAATAAAAGAGAAAGATATAATAAAATTAAAAGGAAAGCAAGAATTTAAGGATTAAACAATGAAGAGAGGGCAAGGAGAAAAGCTAGGAAACATGACAGGGACAAAGCCATACATTTATATGCACAAGATAGTTAAGGCAATGATCCTGAGAATCTTCAACAGATTTTTGAAACTGATAGTTAATTGGTATTATTTTTACCCTGACTAACTAAATATGCTAATACCTGTGAACTAAGAAACTTCACTAAAGATAGCAAAAATATGTATTACTAGGGTCATACTTGGAATGCTTGTTATTCTGATCTTCTAAATACATAATACTTGTCATGTCACACCAATTACTGGCATACTATCTCTCAAGTAAATGTTTGGTTTTTTTTTTTAAAAAGGGGTTAATAAATGCAAACAAGAGACAAACAATGTTATGACTGTCCTGCTACAATGCTGTACATGGATAGATTTCTAAATTTCTGTGTAAAAATATGTAATTGTTTATTTCTATTTTTAAGAACAGTTTTCTATTTTCTTCAAATTCTATAGGGATTTAAAGTTTAACAAATGAATACTTGATGGAAAATGCCTGTTACATATTACATCTCAAATGTTTGATATGAGGTGTAGCTCTACTGCCTATGTTGTAGGGTAATAATATCATTAAACTTCTCTTCTTGACAGTTAACAACTTAAGTTTGCAGACCAGAAATTAGAGAAAAAGAAGGGCTGCAAGGACAGCCAACATTTTGACCCTAGTCTTTCAAGTTCACTGAGGACTCATGACATAGGAGAACCTGTACTGTAACATCCTGTAACTCAGTAGTGTTTCAAATTTTCTGGTTAAGGAGATTATGGAGCCACAGAGGAAAGTGATTGATGATGTGCCTAAGGAGAGTCACATGGAGAGAAAACATCCTCTCAGGCTGTCACAGAGAGCAAATTGGTCAAGCAATGACTCATCCACATGGCTGACACTGACAAAGATCTATAAACTACAGGGTTTCAGAATAGTTCTGAGGGGATTTAACTGATCTCATCAGATACAAAAGTTACATTTTTCATTATATAGGTGTTGCTTTATCTTAGTCTTGAAATTTTTCTAAACCTAATAGATCACTAAGATAAAGGCTGGTCAGCCGCTAGAGAGATGCTTTCCTAGGTAGCCTCTGAGTGGCTTGACACATGTGATTCTCTTTTTCTTTGTATCTATACAAAATCACCTATCCCATGCTCCCTTAGGAAAACAAAACTTACAGTAATATCATATTCACTGAGCTAGTGGTGTGTGCTTGAAGGAGAATAAAATAAACCTTGCTTAAATGTCTAGCGTTAAACTCACAAACACTAGAGGTATATGGGTTTCCTAGTATTTCACACATTTTATATGTCTTCTGAGACAATTAATCCACTGGTGAATAATTTAAAGAAATATATCTACATTATGCATGGAGTCAGGCTCCTGAGCTAAATCAAACAGCGAGTATGTGCTAGAAAGTCCACAGCGTGTTCAGCACCTTCCATCTGCATTTTGAGTTATAGTGCAGCACATTGGCTCCAGTGAGGATCCAAAGCCCCCATGTCACTCCACGCAGATGTTTTTTGGTCGCCAAATACTTCCTTGCATTGATGAACACTGTGCTTATCATAACATGCTTTTTTATGTAGTAGAGTATTTTGACTCCGCTATCATTCATCTTTCATTCCTCAAAAGACACCAGTGTTTCCAGAATTATGATGACATTCTCACAGTTGGGGGAACTGAGACACATGATTCTAGATAACTAGTTCAATGTTATACAAGTCAGAAACAGACAGGCAACAGTGCAGCTCTAGGTAGCCTGGTTTTAGATTGTTTTCCACTTTACCAGATCCAGTAAAAACAATGCAGATAGACTTTCATTTTCAAATATAGCTTCAGTTTTTTGTTTTTTTTTTTCCTGCAAAAGTAGTGACAGATGGCCTTAGAATCTGAATGTTTGGTAATTTTGTTAAAACATAACTCAACCTGACAAAGATGTGAGAATTAGCATAGTGGGGAAACAGTGGACAGAAGCCTGATTCCTGAGATTTTATTGCAAGTCTTATAAAATACAGAGACCTTGACTTCCAGGAAATGATTGCATCTCATTTTCTCTCACACAAAAAGAAAGCACACTTCCAGTTCAAAACCTCCATGTCACAGTTTCTGATGTTTTATTTTTAATTTAAATATTTGCTTTCCTGGTCCTTTCATGTTGGCAGTTACATTTTAAAATGAAGATAACAGACATTTAACATTAATATACACATTTATGAAGTATAAACTCAGTGATTACTAAGAGTGTTAATGACTCATTCTTTAATCAGTTACAAGCAATTTAAGTTTATGGCGCATCCAAATATTAATATGAGAATACATTAAAAGAGGAGTAGTTGGCAATCGACAGGCAAGATAGATTCTGTTGAACCATACACAGTAGTCACAGGTGATTGGAGCCCTGTGGGTTCCCTTCTGCTCTCTCCCATATCCTTTCATAATTTACTGCCTGGGCTGCCTGGATATGCATTACAACACTGCAGCTGGAATTCTTTTTCGTTTTTTTTTTTTTTTTTGGTTTTTAGGACATGGAGTACAGGGTGTAAAGGGTCTCACTGCATAGATCAGACTTGAGGTGATCCTCTTGTTTATAACCTCCCAAATGCTGGGATTACAGGCAGGGCCAACAGGGTACACCAGGTGATTGAATCCCCAGCATCTGTGTCTGCCTAAGCAGGTGCTTTAATCTGAGCTCTTTGGCCAGCCCCCCACAACTGGCATTCTTATAGCAGAGACATTGCTTCCTCATGCTGTCCTCTGCATTCCCAAATCCCTTGGTGGCATGCCCAAGACATGCCTAACTATCCCTTACTATACATGGGAAGTTGTTGGACAACCAAGTTTATGACTGCTCAAGTCAAGTCTTATGAGGAGAAGGACAGGAGAGGGAGCAGGAGAAAGAGATTTATCTGTGCATGTAAACAGAATTGGACAATTGTACTGTGGATTTCTGCTGGTCTATGGAAAGGAGCAGTTAATGCTTAATTTGTCTTCTTTTTTCAATTGTTTATACTTATTCTCTTCTTAATTTCTTATACATTGGATTTTTCCTTCTTCCAACTTCACATGCATATATGGAAGACAATATATATTGTGAAATTCATATTACTTTAAGTGAAATCTACCACTTGTATTTTTTTGTTCAACTCTACCTCATACTCTCCTTAAAAAAAGTGAAATAATGAAAAGTGGTATGAAACCTGCACATAACTTACACAAATCACTACCTTACTTAATTTGTCTTTTTTCTATAATACTTAATACAATAGCAAGGTTATGCAAATTTTTGTTAGGCTGAGTTGTTTAAGAAATTATAAGATAGACAGGTTTATACATAGTATATACACAAGTCTTTTTTTTTTTTTTTCTTCAAATTGTTTCAATCTGTGATGCAATCTATGGAGTCATCCAGGATACAGGAGGCTGATTAAACTTCCTGTGGAAAGTATGAGACAGAGACACTCAGGATGCGGATGAGCTGCAGTGAATTTCTCACAAGCCCTTTGGGGAGGTGGTTTGGGTAGGACATCGCCTAATACTCTCTATTATGACATATTTAGATGTTTTGCAAAGCCAGTACATGGCTCCTAGGTGGGGCTTTTCAGAGATGTCTGTATCTAGGATATGTAATTATAAATTGAAGATGTGTGGTAAATAAATTAATCCACTGATTGGCTCAGCACAATTCTGGGAATGGATAATGGGAGGGCCCATCCTGTGCATGGGTGGCCCGGGAAATAGGCTTGCGGATTGAATGAAATAGAGACAGAAAGGAAGCAGCTTTGCTGCTACTGCTTTGCTGCTTTCTGCCTGCCATGCCTGTTTCTCTTATGTGATGCCCCTCTCTGTGCCACCGTGTCTTGGAGCTGACCAAGAACGAAACCTCTACTAACTCTTAGATGAAGCCAATCTTCCATCTTTAACTTTGATTATTGGTTATTTTGTCTCAGGAATTAAAAAAAAAAAGTTAAGACACTTCACAATGTAATATACATCCGGATATGTACACAGAGATTATTCTTCTGGAAATAGAATTTAACGTACCATGAACATGTGACATAATAATTCATCATTAATTAATTCATCTCAGACCTGGACCTCCTTACACTGTGCCTTTTGTCTGTGTGATCTTGGGTAGATCATTCAAAAGCTCTGAATGTCAGTTTCTGTACTCAAAAAGTTACTCTTATCACTTTAAATTTTACAAAATGCTTTGAAGTATAAAAACATTGAAAAGTATTAGTCAGGGATGTAGCTCAGCAGAAGCGCATGCCTGGCAAGTGTAAGATTCTGAGTTTGATCACTGGCAGGAAAGAGAGAGAAAGAGAGACTATTTCAGAACAAGGAAGTGCTATTACTTATTCATTAAAAAGAAAGATCTGTTAGTTTTCGATACAGAGTAATACGTACACAGATGATACTTGTAGCAGGAGATTTAGTACCTACAAATAAAATTTTGCAAAGTGAAGAGTTTAATGCACATCTTGTAGAGCAGGGGTCTATCATTTTGAACATGTTACAAGAAGTACTTAGGATTTGGGATATGAAGATTAATGCTAGAAAAAAATCTCAGATTAATTCAAAATTGCATGCCTCTCATTCAGATATTTGTTTTTTCTTATAATGGTTTGAGTCTCTATCACATACTCTATCTACTACTCGTGCTATTTTTAATATTAATGATTATATATTAAATATAATGGAACATACACATGAAACACATATGTACTCTGAAGACACAATGGCACTTTTAACAAATACAGCTTTAAATCAGAATATGAAACCAATCCTGGACATATACAAAATGAAGAATTTCAACTTAAAAAAATGGCTAAGGGCTTCAATACACTCCAGTTTGTGCTCTACAGTAGATTTTATATGGCCCTTCTCATCCACAAATGCTTAGAGGATGAATTTAGCAAAAAGAAGGTAGATCCTACATCCTGCGTTAAATTCAAGTAAAGCTGAGGGAAAACATTTTCATACCAAGTAAACATTTTCCTTTCTCAAATAATGACATTTAATGTAATAGTATACACAAAATTGTAACTCTTTTAGTTACTTTGATTTAACATGAAAGCTTTAGGGAAAAAATTATTTTAACACTAACAGTAATTCAACTACAAAACAGTACAGTTTCTCAAATTGAAGCTCCTCAGCTACAGGACTCTGACCTGAATTATTTGATGCAGATACAGATTCCTGAGTCATGTGCCCAGAAATTCTGACTTGATAGGCAAACTTCAGCTTTAAAATATCACAACATATTTTCTGTGCATAACATTTAGAGACCAGGTACATATACTTACCTTTTCTTCCTATCTTTTATTCTCCTTCTCCTTCCCAAATTCTCAAATAAATTTGAGGCATAGGTGTCCCTCTGTCTCCCAATCTCTAAATCCTCTTCCTCCACTTTCATCATTATTATTGTCATCGTCATCATCATCATCCCTGATGATCCTCATCATTGTCATCATTAGTTTTACTATTGTTAACTCAAGTCTATAATGTACCATGATCACACTCATTGTGGGTGATTGGTACACGTGCATGACAAATTTACATCTGTTTGCATCTACCTTTACTCCCTCATTTACTGCACCCTGGGTTTTTTGGGTCTCTTACCATCTGCATAAGGTCTAAATCCATGTTTTCTTTCTCAGTCTCTTGGTTTTACTCTTCATGTATTTATATTTTGGATTACCCAGTAAGAAACCCTCAGCAATATTTAATCTTACTTGTCTGATTTACTTCACTTAGCATTTTGCTTCCAAATGGCATCAATCTTTTTGCCCATGTCTCAAATTTATTTTTATTATATCCAAGTAAGATTTAATTATGCATAGATATCACATTGTCTTTATCCATTTATTTGCTATAAATTTTTGGGCAGGGTCTCACTAAGTAGATCTTGAACTCACTTAAGTAGACCAGGATGACCTCCAACTTTCAACAATATTACTGCCTCAGCCTCCAAATTGATGAGATTACAAGCACTGAAGCCACCTTATCTATCCATTCACCTGTTGATGATCGGCTGCTTCCAAGATTTAGCTATTATAAATCATGCTGCTATATAAACATTGTTATGCATGTATTGCTGTAATATGATGCCTTTAACTCTTTAGGGACGATACCTAGAAAGAGAACAGCTGGGCAAAATTAAATTACTATTTTAAGGCTTTGAAGATTCTCTATACTATTTTACGTAGTGATTGTACACTGTCGCCAATAATGCGTTAGTGTTCCTTTACCCCTAACATCCTGGTCAATATTTATTATGGCTTGATTCATTGATTCCAGCCATTTTTTCTGGAATAAGATGAAATGTAGATATTGTGTTAATTTTATTTCTATAACCACAAGAGATATTCATCATTTTGGAGGACAAAATTCATCTATTTTGGGGGACATTAGGTACTTCTTTCAGAGATGTGTGTATTTATTTAAATTGGTCCTTTTTGGTTGAACTTTTTATTGGGAAGACTTCTTTGCATTATTTTTATATATTCTAGATATTAGCCCTCTGTAGAGGGAATAGCTGGCAAAACTTTTCCCATTCTGTAAGGCGTTCTCTACATTCAATTGGCTCTTTCATTTTCTTTGCAGAAACAAGCTTTCTAATTTGATGTAACAGCATTTTCCATTTCTTTGTATTATTTCTTGTGCAATAGAGGTTTTTTGTTTTTGTTTTTGTTTTTTTTTTACTTTATGGAATAAAAAGTAAAATAAAATTGTGTAACAAAGAAACAGGAGAATAATAATAGTTAACACATTGCCTATCTTTTTTTAAATAGCTACTCAGAGTACAAAGTATGGGGAAAAATTCCCCAATCAATATTTTCATGAATCTTCCTTTTTTATTCAGTGACTTCTGTACAATCATATGGATTCAAAAATTTTACCTATTTTATTTTTCCAATAGGCTAAGTGTTTCTACTTTGTTATTTAGATCTTTGTTCCATTTTGATTTTATCTTACTACATGGAAAAATATGTCAATCTAGCTTCAATATTCTGTATATGGACAGCTAGTTTTCTATTCATGATTTGCTACAAAAGCTATTTCTTATCCAATATGCTTTTAGGTCTTTGATTGAAGATGAAACACCTGAGTGTGTGGGGTAGTTTCTGATCTTCTTTTCTTCTCAATCACTCTACAGGTCTGTTTTTGTGCCAATACCATGTTGTTTTTAATCTGTGTACCCTTGTGATGTACTATAACTTGAAATTAGATATTGTGATGCATTGACTTTTTTTTTTTTTTACTTTATTTTTATTTTATTTTATTTTATTTTTTTGGCGGAACTGGGGATTGAACTCAGACCCTTGTGCTTTCCAGGAAAGTGCTTATTCCACTGAGCCATCTCCCTGGCCCAATGCATTGACTTTTGTCCTTGACCAGGATTGCTTTTACCATTCTGAGTGTGTTCTATATGAATTGTACAATTGTTGAGTCTAATTCTATAAAGAATGCTGTACATATTTTAATGGGTGTTGAATTCATTATGTATATGCATCAGTTATTGAAGTTGGGCCATTTTGATAATATTCATTGTGCCTATGGAAGGCTGGGGGATATCTTTCCATTTTCTAATGTCCTTTTTAATCTCCTGTTTCAGAATATTACAGTTTTTAATGTGGAAGTCTTTAGCTGAGGACCTTGTACTTGCCAGGCAGGTACTTGTGCTGATGAGCTATATCCCTGCTCACCCTACCGCTCTTTTTGGTACTGGGATTGATTTTGAATCCTGCTACACTGATGAATTTGAACTGTTTGATGCAAGTTTTGGGGTTTTTATTTAGAATATCATGTCACCTGAAAGCAATGCTGATTTAAGTTTTCTTTTTCATACATGCATCCCTGTTTTTTGTTTCTCTTCCCTGATTGTTGTGGCTAGTATTTTCAGTGCTATGTTGAACAGGAGTTGTGACAATGAACTTATTTGTCTAGTTCCTAATTTTAGAAGGAAAATTCTCATTTTTTCCCATTTAATATGGGATTGGATTTTGGTTTGTCATAATTTTTTTAGAAAAGATAGCTCTATGCTATTACTCTTCAAGGTTTTTAGCATGAATGGATTTTGATTTTCTGAATTTATTTTCTGATATGGTTGTGTGTCTTTTTGTCCCTGCAAATATTTATGTGGTATATTATAGCTATCAATTTGTTTATGTTAAACTGTTCTTGTAACCCTGGGATACAGCCTGCTTTGCCACGATCATGATGCACTATCTTTTTGGTGATTTCTTGTATTTATTTAAGCATGTCTTTTTAGATCTATATTCTTTAAAGAGATTGGCCAGTGTCTTTGTTTTAGTTGAGTCTTTTTCTGTTTCAGTATCAGAATCTTCTGGCTTCCAGAATGAATTTGGAAGTGTTCCTCTCAATTTATTTGAAGTTTCACAAAGTATTGGGTTATAATGTCTTAATAGGTCTTATAGAATTCAACAATAAATCCTTCATAGACTTTCCTTAGTGGGCAAGTCAGGTTTTCTGTTACTATCTGCATATTGTTGCTCGTTCAGTTGTTCAGGATCGTCTTCTTAGTTCAGTTTCGCTAATTCACAAAATCTAGAAACTTTCCTATTTCTTCAAGATTTTCCAATATTTTAGAGTACCATTTTTCATAGTAGTTACTCTCTTATGAAATTTGATGGTGTCTATTGTGATTTTACCTTTTTAATTTCTCATTGCATTGATGTGATTCTTTTTCTTTCCAAAATTGGCTAAAAGTTGCCTATCTAGTTTACTCTTTCAAAAAGCTGACTCTTCGCTACATTTTTTGGTATTGATTTTTGGCCTCAATTTCATTAATTCCTACTCTGATCTTTATGATCTCTTATATGAGACCTACTGACCTTTAGAGGTTGTGCTAAGGTGTCTTTTTCAATCACAATGAATTTAACTTCATATGTGATTTATTTTACCTTTCTCAGGCAACCTTTAAGATCCTGTCTTTTATTTGGACATTTATAATTTTGACTGACATAGGTCTGAACAAGTTTTTTTATTGATCATGGTTGGTGTTCCATAAGCCTTGCTTATACATATGTTGAAATCTTTGGCCATTCCATTTTATGCTTTCTTCTAGGTTCTCACTAGCTCCACGTAGCCACAAATTGGCGTTAGTACCAAGTAGTGATGATTGGGTGATATTTTCTTGTTCTTTACTCATTTTTAAAGCTTCTGTAATTAATTAGTCATAATATACTGTTTTTCATGATTTCTGAAAAATTTTTAAGCATTTTTACAAATTATAAATTAGATACAATTTTTTAATTCTAGCATTTCTGTGTGATAGGTTTTGGAGAGTGTATATCTTGGAAAACTTATCCTTCATATTTTGAACTAATTTTAGTCATTTCTTACAATGTTTCATTTATTTCTCTCATATCTCCATTAATCAGTTTTTAGGGTAAGACCCATAAGCCTTTGGCTCCTATCTTCTTTGAATTTGTCAATTTTCTTTAGCACCTTTTACTGGCTTGTAAAACTTTATGAACTGGTGTATGCTTTAATCTTTTTCAGTGCCCCTGTATCTGCACTGAAAGACTTGGGAAACCATGAAGATTTCATTGCTTAATTTCTCCATTATCTCCCTCTGTCTCTCTCAGTCTCTCTCAGTATCTCTCTCTCTCTCTCTCTCTCTCTCTCTCTCTCTCTCTCTCTCTCTCTCTGTGTGTGTATTTTGGTGCTAGTAGTTGAGCAAAATAGAATAAGGAGAAATTATAGATGATAGATATTTTTAGTTACATTCTACCTTCCAGTGATATATTCATGACTTTATTGGTCCAATTTAATTTAAATGTTTTTCACTTGTACTGGGGAGTTTCTTTTTCACCATAGTTAGTTGTGAGGAGAAAATTACTATGACTTTTAACAGCATCCAAAGATCCAATATCACTTGCATGGGTTAAGCCTTGCATGTTGCCTGAGGTGTGGAAAGAAAAGAAAAGGGGGGGGGGGGACAAGAGAATGGATGAGACAGGGTTGTAAGTAGCAAAAGACTAAATAAACAAAAGAAATAGTTATAGGCAAAACTTTCAATAAGTAATTAGACACTCTCATAGGCCTTATAGCTGGAATAAAAAGTTGGTGTTGAAGGTTTGAAGAAGATATTTGCAAGGGCTGAGCAGAGGACGAGGAAGGTGCAATATGAGAGCAAAGAATGCAGCATGATTTTCAGCATCTTTCAACATATTTGTTCATCTGTAAAGCAAAAAAGAGACAGGGCAAGATGAGAAGCTGGGTAAAATATTGAAGGGCAAAGAGGCTAGAATACGGAAGACAGAAGGCTATATTAGAGAAGATAGGAAAGATAGCAAGAGAACAGAATATAGGAAAAATCTTTTAAAGAAGAATTTAAAAAATGGGAGGAACTAGAAAAATAAGATAGTAGAACTGACACAGAAGCTAGAACTGAAGAGAAGGTATATAGAGAAGAAAAAGTAAGCATTAACAAGTACATCAAAGCCAAAAGAGAAAGAAAAAAAGTAAAGGAAGGAGGGAAGGAAGGAAGGAAGGAAGGAAGGAAGGAAGGAAGGAAGGAAGGAAGGAAGGAAGGAAGGAAAGTATGTTACAAAATCAAAAGTAAAAGTTCATTGGAACCCAGATCAAAAACTCTTAAAAAAAAGAAGTGAAACTCCAACAAAAGAACACACACGTCACTGTCACTGATGTAGGTCTGTTATTCCATAGAGCCCAAGTATCCACACAGTTCTCCGCCTCTTCAGTTGCAGTCTCTTTGCACACAGCCATACCAGTTGCCCCTTTGTCAGTGATGAGAGGCTTTAGTTTCTTTGATCTCACTTCCTCAGCTCAGCTGCGCTTTGGGCATGCGCAAGTGTAGTTGTTTGTCTCTGCCCTGTGATCTGACCACCTTGTCCCTACCATTCCCTTTCCAGCCAGCAAACAGAATCAGACCCGATTCCAGGATTTGGTTTAGGGATTCTTTAACTGCACAAGACAATAATCATTCTTTAGGATTTCCTGCTAAATCAGGATTTCCTGTTTTTTGTTTGAACGAGACTGAAGAACACACTGTGCATCAATCATCCAGTGTTGCTCCCAGCTCTGTCACCAGGGATATGACCCATGCTGGAACTCTTTGGACTGAACCAACAGGCATGGTCCTCCCTTTATTTATCCTTATTTATTTATGTCTGACGGAGAGCTTTCCTTGCTTGCGCTGTATTCTGGAGAGAGTGTTGGGAGGAACAGACTATGTCCCAGGAGCCCATCTGTGCAGCACTAATACATTCCCCAGGCTATGTGGTACACTCTCGTGAGGGTGTGCCACGGGCGAGCAGAGGCAGGCCAGTGTGGACCAGGTACGGTGGTGGTGCTTTCCCTGTCCAATGATCTACGTACTTAGCTTAATCTACATGCATCATGTTTCAGATTGATCTTCCACCTCAGGGAGTAAGACCCTCTCTGCTTCAGAGTACCTGTGTTTTCAGTGAAACTTCAGTATCTTTTGTGTAACAGCTCTAGTCATCGTGTTGACTCTCCAGGATTCTGTATTTAACAATGCTTTTGTATTTCATGAAACAAAACTTGAGAATTACCGGTTTTGCTCTTCTATCTTTGAACACAGGTTCAAATACCAGAACTGTCACCATACATACATACAGAACCTTAGGAAAATGACATGACCTCTTTAGGTCTCAATGTCTTCAAGTGAAAAATATGTATTACTTAATTTTTAGGCTATTTAATTATTTATTTTCAGTACAGAAAATTAAAGCAAGGGACTTTGTATGGAGCTACATCCTTTACCATTTAACCTTCTTTTAATTATTATTTTGATAGACTTTCACTAATTCACCACATTACATTATTCACTCAACTTCAGTAACATTTCCCTGGGAATCACTAGTAAATCTTGTATCATATTACTATCTATCTATCTTGTATTCAGAAACTATATTAAATCATTATTAATAGCGCTCTAGCTTTCACCATTAAGGTATTAAAGAAAATAAATTTTGTCATTGGAAAACATAATAGTTACATTTACAGAAAAATACAAAATAGTGAAGGGAATTAGCATAATTTCTGATGAAATTTTGTGACATTCAATTAAAAGTGCAGTATCCACACAGCTGAATGCTAACATATGTAAAGCTTCATTTATTAAGTTTATTTTAAAATAATTTTTTAAAATTCCTTTTAAATAAAATTTTATGAAGTTTCTTAAAATATTTTCTTATGTGTGGCTTTTTTGACCATTTTTCTATCTGAATTTTATTGGCTTTTGGAAGAATTATTCCAGCTAAAATTACTACTCACAAGCACAAAATAGACTTTCTCCCATAGTTTAAAGAAGCCTAGATATGCTTAGAAAGACAAATCTGTCCCTATGCTTGATTGGAGATAAAATCTTTTAACAATCTCCTGGTTCCCACTGAATTTAGAAGGACAAATGTCCATACAGTATTGACAATGTGATAATGCAAACACATATAGAAATACTTTGAAACATTATAGAAGTCAAATGAGTATCACTTCTCCTGCTGTGATCATTTGGACGGTTAACAGGGGTCATAGCTGCATAATCCCCTCAGAATGGAATACAGTCATCATAACATTGTCATTTGTTAAGTTCCCACTGTGATCCTGGCACACTACTAGATACTTCATACATAGTGTGCCATTTAATCTTCTCAGTAAATGAATGAGCATAGTCACATACCCATTTCTACATAAAGAACTTGAAACTTCAATTATTAAGTAGTGTTTTCAGAATGACAGAGCAGTGCCAAATTTGGTCAGTGACCTTGTCTTTTTGTCTTTCTCCAGGGAGCCAGTCTTTGGCCTGACACATACCAAGACCATACTAATAAAGGAATACAACACAGGGCAGGATGTCTGCTGTTTCCATTCTATCCAGCTGCCTGTACTCTGAAGCATGCAAAGGATTCTTTTATTAGTCAAGGTCTTTCATACAAAGAGGACCAACATGATGTGGCTGTGTCTCTTTGAAACTGGCCTATACACTTGGGCAGATCATAAGTTCATGCACTGCTGCAGTCCAGCTCACTGGGGACTCAGGAAGAACTTGTGCTGGAACTTCAGGAGCTAAGGTGGGATTTTATAGATGCCAAAGTATTTTGATTCAGGTTTTTTTCCCGGTTAGATGCATATTGTCAATTAAAAAATTGACAATATTGAACACTTTTGTTGCTTCTACTATCCTTTAGATGATTTAAAATATCAAATTTTAGAATTCTAGAACAAAAAAACAAAAATAGTATAACAAATTTATTAAAGATTGTGCTATGTTAATACTTTGAATTTCAAAAGCACAAACTTTACAGAGAATTGCAGACACATTTTCCTCCAACTTAACCTTGGCAGTCACTGAAACAATCAAACGATGGAAGAATTAAATATTGTAATGCTAACAATGTCTCCATGCACACAGTACTCACTTCCTTTAAGCCACAGGGGCTATTATGTTAGTACTATAATTTTGAAACAGTGGTTAGTGATATTTTTATTATTATAGCCATCCTCTCAAAGAACTTATATCTAATATACTTTTTAAATAATTGAAAATAAACAATATATGTGAGGGCTTTAGCTTTTTTTTATATAATGCAGTTGCTTCTACTTTTGTCTCCTAAGTCATCAGTTTATTTCTCTTATATTATTTTCAGAAGTGAGTAAGATCATTATCATGGAGCCTAAAAAGAAAGATCATTTAGAAGTAAGAAATCACTTAGGGGGTCTTATTTCCAATGTCCTGTGTATTTTCCTATGGATATTATCTTTGAATATTTTTTGTTTTGTTTTTGTTTTGTGGGACCAGGGGTTGAACTCAGGATCCTGTGCTTGCCAGGGAAGCTCTTATTCTACTGAGCTATCTCCCCAGCCCTGAATATATTTTTAACAAGAGTTTAATACAAAATAGTTCTTCTTGATTAAACCATCAATTTTCTTAGAAGGCATATAGCTATACTTTGCTTCCTACAGAATACATAAGTGTGATTTTCCTACTTTTAGAGCTTGACTTATCCTCAGTGTTGTATGATTTTTATGTTAAATAACTGAGTGTGAAATACCTTGTTAGTGCTTATGAATATGCACAGCAAATGGCTTGATGAGCTGAGTTTTAGGATCGGTTAGTGTCGATGCATAAAAAGCAACTCCAATTCTCCAAGTGTCCACACTAAGTGATTTTTTTTCTTCCATCAGTTTGCCCTTCCCCAGTGGACAGCTAAGGGTGCTCCACCATCGTGAGCACTTGAGCTGACATCAGTGGAATGAGAGGACAGAGCTGCACGTTCAGGAGCTTTGCTGCAGCAGCCTGAAATTGACAAAAACCTCACCTGCTCACATCCCTTTGGCGAGAACTTTAGTAGCTAGAATGTGTGCTTTTCCTATGCACCTAGAAAGAGGAAAAGAATGGGCTCAAGCAGAACAAAAGTTTTCTGATTACGCACTCCTTCTGCCTTAGAAAGCAATGCATGATAGACTCCTTGTTAATTGATTAACCAAAGAGGATAAAATTCAAAGTTTGTGGGTTGTCTTTTCACTCTGTTGACAATTTCTTTTGACATGCAGAAGCTCTTTAAGAAGAGTTGATCCCATTTGTGTGTGTATAGACAGTACAGTTGGGTTAGATAATGCTGTGCTTCTACATAATTCTATGAGAGGCAAGATCTGCACTATTGGTGGTGGGACAGGATATTATGTCGGCTTTTAGTGCTATGGTCATCCACTAGGTAAATAATTATTGAATCTTTGATATAATTCAGCTACATAAATACCTGTAAATATAATATCATGTA
>PVKA01026617.1:8577-31598 GCA_004027165.1 Ctenomys sociabilis | reverse complement strand
CCTTTCCCTTAGTGTACAACGGAGTCCCAAGAGACAGGGTGCGTGCTGCCTCGAGGAGTGCCTCATCCCCCTCCTCAGAACCAGAAGAGGATGTGTCAAACTCACTCCCGTCGGCACTCTGCTCTTCCTCCCTTGGCTTGTCTGGTTTCCTAAACCACCCAGGAAGCACCGCGTCTTTCCCAGTTGCTCCCTGAAAGGCGGACTCCCTACTGCTACCCCGCTGAGCACTCATCCTGAAGCTGGTGTAAGGCTTCCTTTCCACTTAAGATCAACTTGTGATTCTTTCGGTTTTCTAAACAACTGCGCACCAACCTCCAAAGTGGGTAAGTGCCCCCCCCAATAATATCTTCTCTTTGGGCACGTTCTAGGTCTTTCCCTAATTTGCCCCAAGATGGCAAAGACAGGCTGCCCGTTTGCGCGAACCACAGCGCTGCACGGTCTATGTCTCTCAAAAAGTTCTCTAAGGTCTTTGTGCGGAGATTGAGGCCCTTGGAGGCAAGCAATCCCTCTAATGCTTTGTATATTGGATGAGATGATGACGCACCCATCGTTACAGTCTGCCTAAAACAGCCGTGGCAGACGGCACACTGCTTATGGTTTCACTTTTTGAAACCCCCTCACTCAATAGGCGAGTGGCTGAGAGGCTATGTCTCCCTGTTATCTACCAGGCGAGCAAATAAAAGGTCCTCCCGCTTCCTTCCCCGAGGTACCTTCGGGGCCCGCTCCTGACCTGTTACCGTGAGCGGCTGGCCTCCTGGGTGAAGGTTCTGGATCCGGTCGATGGACGGCTTTGAGTTCCCCGTACGGGCCACCACTTGTCGCGCGCCTCCTGCCTGCAGAAAGACACGCGACCACCGTTCCTTCCTTCACACACAGATTTCTTTATTGAGCTTCTTTACATGGCGTTGCGACTGCCCCGAGCACTTCCCGTTAGGCCCTCATATAGAAACCCCGTCCCAATGGCAGTCTGCCACTTGGCCTATCTCTATAGGCGGACTACGTCTATGCAAACAGGAAGATACATTAGACCTTCAAGTATGGTCTTAACCACAGCCCAGGGATAAGTATGCAGAAGTTTCTCAGCCTAGCCCACAGCGCCGTTTTAGGGCACGGCTGCTCAATAGCTCCTTACAGTTTGATCATTCGAAGACCTTAAGATATTATAAATAGTTCTTAATTCTCCTTAAATAATTCAGTTTCTGGGCCGGCCAGATAGCTCAGTGCACTAAAGTGCCTGCTTAGGCAGGCACAGGCACTGGGGTTCAATCCCCATCAACACCCCCCAACCCCCCAAGTCCCCGACCCCATCCTGCCGCACCAGCCCCACCCACAGGGCACACTGAGATGGTGAATGAGACTGGGTGTGGTGGAGGGCGCCTGTAATCCCAACACTTGGGAGGCTGAAAACAGGAGAATCACTATGAGTCCAATCTGCATAGTGAGACCCTGTAGACCCTGTACTAAATACATTTTTTTAAAAAATGTAATTCAGTTTCAAAGGTAGAGTAACTGTAGTAGGTAAACTAACTAACTCCCTTAACAGATTCTGTGTACCTCTTTGGTTTTAATGTTTTGTGTTTTTTCTTTCTTTTGCCTTGCCCTTGTCATGCAGTTGAAAGTATTGTTTTTGAAGTATAGTCCAGCATCCCAGGGTTGGGGTTTTTTGTTGTTTGGTTGGTTTTCTTGTTGTTGTTCTCGTTGTTGTTTGGGAAGGTCTTTGGCAGGGGAGGTTTGTATTGGTGTTAATAAAAAGGAAGCATACAAGTACATCCCTAGTTTCAAAATCTTTTTTCATTTTATGTATTTGGTACAGGGTCTCATTACACATCTCAAGCTCATAGTGATCCTCCTGTTTTCAGCCTCCCCAGCACTGGCATTATAGGTGTGCACCACCATGCCTGATCTCGCCACCACAACTGGTCTCAGTGGTCAGCTCAGTGCACCCCAGGATTGGAGGCCAGTACAGCTTGTGGGACCAGAAATCAAATCCGGTCCCTGAGCTTGCCAAACCAGGAGCCTAACTTGCTGAGCTATCTCCCAGCCCTAATTTTTTAAAAAAAAAATTGTTAATGTATTTGGTTGGTTCAGGTTCACAGTTTGGACTGGCAGTGATCCTCCTGCTTTCACCCTCCCCAGCACTAGGATTACAGACATGCACCACTATACCCTGGTCAACCTGCCCTGGGGCAGGGCTGGCGGGGCATGTGGTGCCAGGAATCAAACCTCAGTCCCTGCAGGCTCTTTAATCTGTTGCGCTATCTCACTGGCCTTAATTTTAAACTTTTTATTAAAAATCAAAATGAAATTTTATACACAATAACAGATTACTGCAGTGTGTATTGTTTTCTTCAGCTTCAATATTCAGTATGACATAAAACAGAAAGATTCTTCCAAAAAAATGAAACATAGTAATACAAACTTTCTTTTCAATGAAGTAAGATAAACTAAGCCCACATAGATAACTCAGTAGTGTAAGTGCCAACCTGCCTAGGCAAGTGCCTAGCAAGCCATCAACACTGGGCGTGATGGTGCAAGCCTATAATCCCAGCCCTGGGGAAGCTGCAACAGGAGGATCACTACGATGATTCTGACCTATGCAGCAAACCCTATACCAAATACACAAAATTTAAAGAAAAATAAATACTAACATAAATGAAACAAATTAGCATATATATTGCAGTATTTTTAAAGCAGTTCCTGGGGTTTTGTTTTGTTTTGTTTTACCATGAATTGAACTTAGGACCTTGTGCTTGCCAGACAGGTGCTTGTGCTGCTGAGCTATATCCCAGCCCCAATGTTTTCTCTTTTTGTTTGTTTGTTTGTTTTGGCCAGCTCAGCCTACCCTAGGGGTGGGGCTAGTACAGTATGTGGTGCTAGGGATTGAACCGCAGTCCCTGTGCTTTGCCTAAGCTTGCCTAAGCAGGTGCTTTACACTGCTGAGCTATCTCACCAGCTCCCAATGTTTTCTCTTAACCACTCAAAAACCATAACAATTTTACTTTCTTCATTTTTTTAAATCATCTGGAAATTCAGGTTATATTTGTTTTTGCAATATTTTATATTTCTATATTCTTATAAATTGTTTAACGTCACATGCCTTAAAAATTAATGTAACTTTTAAGGTACTAAACATTTTGTTACTAGGTTCTGAGACACAATAGGCTTCTTCTAGAGATTCTTTTCAAGATCTTGTCCTGAACGAAGAATTAGACAAAACAAGTGAAAAAGCCTGTGAAACTTTACATTAAAAATAGGAAAAGAAATATGCCCGGCAAAGCAAGTATAGGTCACTGACACAAAATTAATAGTTTCTGTATTTTGTGTCCCTACTGTGATGTTAAATCTAGACCATCCTATAAAAAACCTGCTTAAGAAGCTTGAGACATAGCTCAGCAGTCTTAGTGCCTGCCTGGCAAAGCTCAAGGATCCCACTTTGATTCCCAGAATATCATGCAGTGCCGGCCCCTGGAAATCAACTATATTGGCACATGTCTGTAATGTCAGCACTGAGGAGCTGAGACAAGAGGATCACTATGAGTCTGAGCTGTGTAGCAAGAACTTGTACCAAATCAAAGGTTTTTTTAAAAAACCAGGTTGATCTTGTGCAAGTATTGAAGATAGCAATTTCTGATTAGTCCCAGGTACAAGGCTGGAACTGTTTCTCTGCACGTGTTCTAAATTTCCATAACTTGACAGTTCATCCCCATTTTCCAGCCAGCTGGCCATACCCTATTAGCCTACCTCAGCTTTAATGAAAACTTTATTTAACTTTGTTATATCACTTTTTTTCTGATTTTTTTTTAAGGAATACACACTTTACATATATTTACATAGATATTTAGAAATCTATCCATATACAGCATAGTAGCATTATAGCATGGCTGTCTTGTGACTTTTTTTTTTTTTTTTTTTGTCTTATTTTTCATTTACTACCCTTTAAAAAAATGGCAGTAGAGTAACAGCTGGTGTCTTGACGAGAAGTACATATTTAAAAAAAACAGAATGGAAGGAATTTGGAGTGTGACCCTTCTATTACACATTGTTAAATTCAGTGCAGTTGCTTGGTTCATAGGTGTCAGCATATATACTTAGTTGGGGTGAGAATCCTACCACTTAATTGCAAGTTCCAAAAATCTCCTGATGTTTCTCAGGATCATTATTTTACCCATCTAGTGTGTATAAGTGAATGGTCTTGCCTCTATCATGTTTCTCAGCGTTTCTCCTTGCCCTCTCCTCATTGTCCAGTTCTGGCTTTCCTTTTAATTGTGTTACACATTTCTATTTGCAGTTCTTTTGAGTTATACTGGGGACAATGGTATTTGCACATGTGGGTCTGGTTTATTTTGCTTATAAGTATGTCTTCAAATGGCATCCACTTAAATATGAACGCTTCAAGTTTATTATTCTTCATGGCTGAGTAATACTCCATTGTATAAAAATATCACATCTTTTTCAACCATTCCTCATGTGATGGGCATCTTGATTGTTTTCAAGATTTGGCTATCACAAATTGTGCTGCTATAAACACAGGTATACATATATCCCTATGATAAGATGTTTTCAGTTCCTCCAGGAAAATTCCCAGTAGGGGGATAGCTGGCTTCAATGGGATTTCCAGTCCTATTTTCTTAAGGAGTCTCCACACTGATCTCCATAATGGTTGCACCAGTCTACATCCCCACCAGCAGTGGAGAAGGGTTCCCTTTTCCCCACAACCTCTCCATTCTTTCAGGAGTGAGATGGTATCTTAGTGCTGTTTTAATTTGCATTTCACAGATGACTAGTGATGTGGAGCATTTTTTCATATATTTATTTGCTTCTTTAATGTTGTCCTCTGAAAAGTGTGTGTTCATCTCAGATGCCCATTTCTGGATTAGGTCTTTAAATTTAGGGGCCTTGATATGTTTTAGTTCTTTATAAATTCTAGAGAGCAGACCCTTGTCTGAGTTAGGATTTTTAAAAATTTGTGGGTTTTTTCACTTTGATGGTAATTTCTTTTGACGTGCAAAAACTTCTCAATAATAGGTGCTCCCAGTTGTTAATTCTTTCAACTGTTTCCTGTGCAGATACATGTTTGTTCATGAACTCTTTGCCTACGCCTATGTCTTCAAGAGTTTCTCCTACTTTCTCTTCCAGGAGATTAAATGGCTCTGTTTTCATGTTAAGATCTTTAATCCATTTTGACTTTAGCTTAGTGCATGGTGCTAGACCTGCTGGGTCACGTTTTAGTTTTTCACATGTGGAGAGCCAATTTTTCCAGCACAGTTTGTTAAAGATGCTGTCTTTCTTCCAGTGAGGGTGTTTGGCCCCTTCGTCGAAGATCAAGTGGTTGAGTGTGTTTGTAGGGGCCTCTGCATGTTCTAGTCTATTCCATTGATCCTCAGGTTTATTTTGTTGCCCATACCATGCTGATTTTTATCACAATAACATTGTAGTATAATTTCAAGTCAGGAAATGTAATGCCTCCTGACTTGTATTTGTTGGCCAGGATTGCCTTTGCTATTCTAGGTCTTTTCTGGTTCCAAATAAATTGTAAGAATGATTTCTGTAGGTCTGGGAGGTATTTTCTTGGTAGTTTGATAGGGATTGCACTGAATCTGTACAAGTTTTGGGAGTATGGCCATCTTCACAATGTTGGATCTTCCTATCCAGGAGCAGGGTATATCTTTGCATTTTCTGAAATCCTCTATGATCTCTTTTTTCAGAGTACTACAATTTTCCATGAAAAGATCTTTAACTTCTGTAGTTAGATAAATTCCAAGATATTTCATTTTCCGCAGTGCTATTGTAAAAGGTATTGTTTCTATAAGTTTCCCTCGTAGTGTGTTTGTTATCTGTATAGAGAAATGTTATTGACTTTTGAGTATTGACTTTATATCCTGCTATGCTGCTGAATTTTTGTATCAATTCTAGTAGCTTTGTGGTGGAGTTTTTTGGGTCTTCCAAGTAAAGTATCATGTCATCTGCAAATAGTGACAATTTAACTTCTTCTTTACCTATCCATATTCCTTTTATTTCTCCTTCTTGTCTTATGGCTATAGCTAATGATTCCAAAACTATATTGAATAGGAGGGATGATAGAGGACATCCTTGTCTTGTATCAAATCTAAGAGTAAAAGATTTCAGTTTTTCCCTGTTTAGAATTATATTAGCCGTTGGGTTGTCATAGATGGCTTTTATCAAATTGAAGTATAAGCCTTCTATTCCAATTTTCTGAAGGATTTTGAACATGCATGAGTGCTGGACTTTGTCAAAAGCCTTTTCTGCAGCAATTGAGAGGATCATGCGGTTTTTAGTTTTCGCTCTATTGTTATAGTGTATTACAATTGTAGATTTGCAAATATTGAGCCATCCTTGCATCCCTGGGATGAATCCTACCTGGTCATGGTTTATGATCTTCTTGGTGAGTTGCTATATTCTATTTGCTAGGATTTTATTCAGGATTTTTGTATTTATGTTTATGAGTGAGATTGGCCTGTACTTCTCTTTTTTAGTTCTGTCTTTCCTTGGTTTTGGTATCAGTATAATACTTGTCTCCAAGAATGATTTTGGGAGAACTGTTTCCTTTTCAATTTCACTGAAGAGTGTGGAGTGTAGGGATTATATCTTCTGTAAATTTCTTGTAGAATTCAACTGTGAATCCATCAGGACCTGGACTTTTGTCAGCAACCTTTTTATAACATTTTGTATTTCGTTGGCTTTTATTGGTTTATTGAGAGTTGTTCTATGTTCTTGATTCACTTTTGGTAATTTGTACCTTTTGAGGAATCTGTCCATTTGATCTGTGTCTTCTATTCTGTGAGCGTAAAGATTCTCAAAGTAGCTATTGATAATCTTCTGGACTTCCACTGCGTCTGTGGTGATTTCAGCCTTTTCATTCCTTATTGCTTGTATTTGAATTTCTTCTTTCCTTTTTTTGATGAGGCTACCTAGGGGCTTACCAATTTTAGTTTTGCAAAGAACCAGTTTTTTAATTCATTAATTCTTGAAACTGTTTTCTTCGTCTCAATTGAATTAATTTCTGCTCTAATCTTTTTTATTTCTTTACCTCTTTGGGCTCTGGGTTTGGTTTGCTCTTCCTTTTCTAGATGTTGGAGGGTTGGCTTTAGTTTGTTTATTTGTTCCCGTTCTGTTTTCCTAATGTGTGAGTTCATAGCTATGAATTTCCCTCAGAAAATTGCTTTTATCACATCCCATAAATTCTGATAAGTTGTGGTTGAATTCTCATTCAGTTGGACATATTGTCGAATTTCTTGTTTAAGTTCATCTGTGACCCATTGATTGCTGAGTAGGGTGTTAATTTTCATGTATTTAGGGGGGTTTTCTGCTTTCTTTTGTCGTTTATTTCCAGTTTCATTGCACTGTGGTCAGATAATACACATGGGATAATTTCTGTTTTCTTGCATATACTTAAGCAAGTAATGACCCATGTGCACCTGTAAAAAAAAGAAAAAAAAATGTGTATTCCACTGTGATTGGGTGGAACACTGTATATGTCCACCAAGTCCATTTGTTCCAGGCTCTGGTTCAGCTCTACTACTTCTTTGCTAATTTTTTGTCTAGTTGACCTGTGTTTGTGGGATAAGGGGTTATTTAGATCTCCTCTTAAGATTGTGGTATTGGATACTAGCTTTTTTCATGTCCATTAAGATTTGTTTTACATAGTTGGGTGCTCCCATGTTTGGTGCATACATATTTATGACTGTTACCTCTTCCTGTTGAATTCTTCACCTAACCAGTATATAATGTCCTTCTTTATTTCACTTGATCATTCTTTGAAGTTGAGACTCTCTGAAAACAAATTTGCTACTCTTGCTTTTTTCTGCAGTGCTGGGGCATAAAGTATTGTTTCCATCCTTTGACTTTAAGCCTATGAATGTCCTTTTGAGTTAAGTGTTTCTTGTATACAGCATATTGTTGGATTTTGTTTCCTAATCCACTGTGCCAATCTATTTCTCTTTATTGGTGAATTGAGTCCATTTACATTGATGGTTATAATTGAAATGTGTTGACTTATGATTGTCATGTTATTTACCTGCTGTTGTCTACTCCTTTTTGTGCTGTGTTTAGTTGTTTACCCTATTTAGTGGGTTCCTTCTGTTCTCATTAGTGGAGTTCTGGTAATTGTGGTCCCTACCTAGAACATCTTTCAGTAGCCTGTGTAGGCATGGCTTTGTTGTCATGAAATTCTTTAGTTGTTCTTTGTCATGGAAGTATTTCACTTCTCCATCAAATTTGAAAGAGAGTTTTGCAGGATATAGTAGTCTGGGCTGGAATTTGTATTCATTGAGGACTTGAAGAACTCTGCTCCATGCTCTCCTTGCCTTCATGAGTTGTGAAGAGAAGTCGGCTGTAATACTGATGGGTTTTCCTTTGAATGTGATATGCTTCTTTTCTCTAGCAGCTTTCAGTATATTATTCTTGTTCTGGATTTCTAGGATCTTGACTATTATATGTCTCGGTGTGTTTTTAATTGGGTTGAAGTTATTTGGCGTTCTGTATGCTTCAGTTACCTGAATGTTAGATTGTTTCCTCATATTTGGGAAGTTTTCTGCTATTACTTCTGCCCATATTCTTTTTATATCATTTGTGTTGACTCCTTCTTTCTCATTGATGCCTATTGGTCTCACATTGTTCATCTTGGCATCATCTTGCATGTGATTGATTATTTTTCCTGTATGATTGTTTTTAAGAGATCTTTTCTCGCCGGGCATGGTGGCGCAGGCCTGTAATCCCAGCACTCGGGAGGCTGAGGCAGGAGGATTGTTATGAGTTCGAGACCAGCCTGAGCTACAAAGTGAGCTTAAGGCCAGCCTGAACTGCATAGTGAGACCCTGGCTCAAAAAGACAAAAAAAAAAAAAAAAAAAGAGATCTTTTCTCACCTTTTCACTAGCTGCACCATCGTCTTCAAGATCTTAGACTCTGTCTTCACTTTCTGTTTTTTAGACTTGTGATTGAGATTTTAAGTTCTTCTACATCTTTGACTCTGCTTCATTTTATCTATTTCTTTGGTACATTGCTCACTCAAGGAATCCATCATATTTCTAATCTCTATTTTTTACTCAATTTCTTCATTAGAAGTAGCTATTAATTCTTTTACTGCAGTTTTTTCCAAATTGGGTTTCCTCCATATATTTCTGGGATTCTCTACTTCAGATGCTATGATTTCAAAGATTTTTTTTTATTTCAGAATTTCTGCTTTGAGTTCCACTTTACCTTTTTGCTGTTTTTTTTTTTTTTTTTTTTGCCTGAGACGCTGTTAATTCATATGTTTCAGCTGGAATACTGTTCTCTGCGCTTGTTCTGTGTGAGTTTCCCCCATATGTTCCTGGATTTGATTGTTTACTTCTGATGCTATATATTCAAAAATTTCTTTTTTATCTTTCAGGCATTAATTCTCGTCTGAATTCCTCCATACCTTTCTGCTGTTGTTTCCTTGCTTCCGACTCTGTTAATTTGTTCTTTTTTTTTGCGAAACCAGGGATTGAACTCAGATCCTTGCACTTGCCACGGAAGCGCATATTCCACTGAGCCATCTCCCTGGCCCCAGTTCATTCAGTTTAGCTGCGTTAAGTGTCCTCTGCACTTATCACTGGTGGGCTCAAAGCCTGAGATTGCATTTGGCTCCTTGTTTTTATCATGACTTATAGCTCTGTCCTTTGACTTTTGGTGTGAGTTTGGTGCAGTTCTAACCTTAACACTATGAAATTCAAGTATTGTTACACCAAGCATGTAGTTGTGACTGGCTTGGGTCTGACTACTGTGGTTACCTTCTTCCTTTGCTGTCCTTGAAGTGAGCCTGTTGTGCCCCTTTGATAAGATGCTCTGCTTCTGGATTATCTGCGTGATTTTGACCCTAGTCTCAGTACAAGGACTTCAGCCTCAGAGTTTTTCCCCAGGTCTGTATGCCAGGCCTGGGCTGGGTGTAGAGGATATGGGGGTGGGGGAGAGAGCACAGAAGCTCTCTCACACACTCACTGGGTCTGGGCTTTGGCGGGTCTCCTGGGCTCCCAGGAGGTGGATGTTCTCATTCACCTGGCAGGCTGTGCTGGGTCTAGTGCCGCAGGGCAGGAGTTGAGAACACTGGTAAACATCTCTAGCGCAGCAGGCCTGCAGTTCTCACTTACAGGGCGAGCTGTGCTGGGTCTCTTGTTTTCTGATTTAATGGATATGGTTTTAAGTTTTGGAAAAGATATCCTTGAATAATTCCTTCAAAACATTTTGAATCCTTTGAGTAATCTAAAAATTACTTTTTGGGGGCTGGGGAGGTAGCTCAGTAGAATAAGCGCTTCCTTGGCAAGCGTAAGTGTCTGAGTCCCTGGTTCTGCCAAAAAGGAAAAAAAAACTTTTTTGATTTGGGAATACAGTGCTGTGGTTAAGTGCTTATCTTAGTATGTGCAAGGCTCTGGGTTCAGACAGTTACTTTTGGTTTCACTTTTAGTAAGTATACATCTTTAAGCATAGGAACACTGAAGACACAGCTTTTTTTTATGTATACATAAAATTCTAATCTTGATCTTTGTTACTCTGCACTTTTCCATGATAATTTGCAGTTCTCTTTTGCTTTCTTCTCTTGGAAATATCAGTGGGATTTTTAACTTTTGTTTATTTACTTAGTACGGGGTCTCACTATGAAGTCGGACTTATAGTGGTGGCCAGCATGACCTGGGTTTCGGAGCAAGTGCTGTATGTGGTGCCGGGGATCGAACCCTTGTCTTTGCAGTTGCCAGGCAGGCACTTAGGCTGTGGAACTATCTCCCAGCCAAGGATTTTTTTTTTTTTAATCAGCAGGACTTTTTCTGTTTTCATATGTTAGATCCTTTTGGTCTGAAGAGTTTTGTCTTTAGAAACAAGAATTTACTCAATGACTTCATCCCTTCCCTTTTCTTATTTCTGTAGATGTTCATATTTGAAATCGTTAGCTTTTTCCCCATCTTAGGCTCTTATGTGTTTTTTTCATACTTTCTTTACATCTTAGTTTTTCACCTTGTTCTGAGAATTCCTGAGCTCATTTTAGTTCTGATTTTGGGTGTTTACCCAAGTTCATTTCTATCATTCCATCTGTTAAGGTTTTGCTTTGACAATTATACTTTTCTCTATGAAATTTTTCATATGGGCGTCCATTTTTTGTGGATGGTATATTCTTGAATTCCTCTGATACATATTATGTTTATTTGACTATTTAGAGGCTTAAAACAATAAACATTTATTGCTTCTGTGGGTGAAGAATCTGGTACAGTTGGCTCAGTGTTCATTCAAAACACTTGGTATAGGCTGCAGAAAGTTGATGCTGAGATATGGGTAGGCAGCCTTGTGTGTGAGCCTCTTGAGGAAGTTGCTTAATAGTGACACATTCATGGCAAATTATGTTTCATTAAATTTATTACCTATAAGTTTTATAAAATATTGAGCTTCACCGGTATATTTTGACTTACATTTATCCCTCCTTATTCTCTTCCTTTATCTAATAATAATCTCCCTTTTACTTTAGTGCTATTATTTTAGGCTTGCACATATTAGGGACATGTGATACTTGTTTTCTGTTTGGCTTATTTCATCTGTTTTCCTTCAAATGACATTTCATTCTTCTTTACAACTCAGAAATTGTGTATAAATCCAATATTTTCTTTATCCATTGATAAGCACTTAAGATACGTGTGTGGGCTATTGTGAACTATGCCACAGTAAACATGGATATATAAGTATTTCTGTTGTACCCTAACTTTAAGTATAAACCAAGGAGTGATATAGCTAAGTCAGTATCCATCATAGCTATAATTTACATTCCTATCAGCTTTGTAGGCTTTACACCCACCCTATCTTCAACAGTATTGTTTTTATATTCTTCATGGTGATCATTCTGATTGGGGTGAGATGGAATTTCAATGTAAATTTGCATTTCCCTACAGGCTAAAGATGCTGAACATTTTTCATATGCTTGTTGACCATTTGTACTTCATTTCAGAAGTGTCTGTTCAGTCTATTTGTACGTTTATTGATTGGGCTATTTGTTTTGGAGGGTGTTCTTTATATATTCCAGCTATCAATCCTCTTTCACAAAAATAGCTGGCAAAGATTTTCTCTCTTTCTGTAGCCTGTGTCTTCTCTGTTAGTAGTTTCCCTTGCTGTGGAGAAACTTTAATTTGTATAGTTCGATTTGTTGATTCTTGCTGTTATTTCCCATACTGTTTTTGTCCTATTTAGGAAGTCTTTGTGCCTATGCAGTTTCCCCTATATTCTCTTCTCATACTTTTCAAAGTTTTAGGCCTTGTACTTAGGTCTTTGCTCAATTTTGAATTTATTTTTATGCATGGTGAAAGACAGGGATCTAGTTTCAGTCACCTACATGTGGATAACGTTTTCCCAGCATTTTTGTCAAATAGGCTCTTTTCTCCAAAATGTCTTCACTTCCTTGTCAAGAATCAAATGACTATAGTTGCCCATTTTTATAGGGGCGGGGATACAGCTTAGTGGCATAAGCGCCTACCTGGCACAAGGTCCCAATTTCGATCCCCAGTACAAAAAAAAAGTTTGTTTTTTGTCATCAGTATGCTTTTTGCCAGTTCCAGTTTCCATGGCTTTGTGGTCTAATTTCAAGTTAGATAATATGATGCCTCTACCCTTGTTGTCTTTGCTTAGGATTGCCTTGGCTTTTCTGGGTTTTTTGTGTTTCCATATGAATTTTAGGATTGATATTTAGTATCACTGGAACTTTGATAGTGATTTCATTGAATCTGTATTTTTTTTAAATAATATGCCCATTTAATAATATTAACTCTGCCAATTCATGAACACAGAGATGGTGCTCTGGGATTACAGGCCTGCAATAAATACCATGCTCGGCTGCCATATCTACTCTTACCTAAGAAGACTGTTATTACAAATTATAGTATGTTATTGTTATATAGCTTCTACATTTTGTTGAGTTTTAAAGAAGAAAAATAATTATATATTTTTACCTAGCCAGTTTTACTGCTCTTAAAGGACACAGGAATAGAGAATTCTACTAAAGTCAGCAAGGAGAATAAAATTGAGAGAGTAAATATTAAATGTAGATTTAAAAAAAGCTACACATGTCACAGCAAATGGAAATAATAAAAAAATTAAAAAGCTATACTATGTAATACTCCAAATAGATAATGTTTTGTTTTTTAACTGCTAACAAACAGAAAAAAGGCAGGGAGAGAATTGAAAGAGAAGAAATTAAGGAGAACAGACAGTTCTACAGTGAACTATAAGGAGCTTTGATTGTATGACATAGAT
This sequence comes from Ctenomys sociabilis, assembly GCA_004027165.1. Taxonomy (NCBI): domain Eukaryota; kingdom Metazoa; phylum Chordata; class Mammalia; order Rodentia; family Ctenomyidae; genus Ctenomys; species Ctenomys sociabilis. The sequence continues at coordinate 18,334 of PVKA01026617.1, read as the reverse complement.
ATACTTATTCAATATTTGCATCTGTGACAAAAATCAAAACATTAATACTATCGTTGTTAGGATCAGTACCTTTAGTTATAAAAAGAACAATTTGAAAATTTTTACCCATCATAAAGACACTCTGTCCCAAATAATGCATGATTAAGTATCAAAAGACATGGGTGTGCATTTTATAGAAATGCAGGGGACAGTGTGACAGAACTGGGGAGAGGTCCATTTCTAAAAATGTAAACTGGCTCTTGCATAGGTTTAATTGGATTAGGAACTTGTGTATTCAGAAAAATGACTAGATAGCATACTCAATAAAAATTACTGTAGAGGCACAATGCTAAGTTCATATTATACCTTGAAGCTTAATTGCTGTGCCTTGGATTTTATTTTTTAACTAAAGTAAGAAAAGCAGGGCCAGCAAGATAGCTCAGCAGACTAAAAGCACCTGCTTAGGCACAGAGAAGGGGTTCAATCCCTGCCATCATATGCTGCACCAGCCCCACCCCCAGGTTGGGTGAGCCAACCATAGAATCCAGGCTTAGTGCCTTATGCCTGTAGTCCCAGCACTAGGGTGGCTTAAAACAGGAGGATCAATATGAGTCCGAGCTGCATAGTGAGACCTTGTACCACCCAAATACATTCAAAATAAAAAAAAGCAGACTCTGCCTTTTAATTTTGAAAGAAATAATCCACATGAAGCTAAAGCACTTTAAAAATATAGCATAAACTATCATTGTAATCCACTATTACACTATCATCCTTATAAGGATATTTTAGAATTATAAAGGAACATATCATGTTCACTGGCCAGTAAGTAGACTGTCCTAATTGGAATACACAATTAATGTGTTGAACTCGGGAGTTTAATCATAAAGTCCTGGGGTTGAAAGTGGCTAATTATTATTTCTTGAAAAGGAAACTGAGAAATGTATGTAGCATGTTTTAAATTACGTAAATGATAAGTAAAAGAAGCAGCACCAGCATTTGTATTACTATGCACTCCACAAGGTTTTTTAATAAAAGTATTGCTTTTGGAAAGTACAGTTTTAGTGCCACCACAAGGCCTAAATCCAAGTTATGGCAATAGGAATGGGTAAGAGATAAGTTTCAACTGCTAGCCCAACTATAACTTTGGCAGCTTTCTTATCCCTCAAGATTCAGAAAGACAATATATCATTTTATCTACTTAATAACTTTGCACAATTTGTAATACATATTTTTTCTTATGTGCTCTTTTACAGGTCTTAGATGGAGCAGGATTAGATATTGACTTCCATCTTGCTTCTCCAGAAGGCAAAACCTTAGTTTTTGAACAAAGAAAATCAGATGGAGTTCACACGTAAGTTGGGTTTTGGGTAAAGGAAATTTAGTAGTCAATATTAGATAACTTTAAGTAATTGTGAAATTTTTCATGATGAGTCATCTTTTAAACTACAACATATTCCTTTGATCCTCATGCCAGCCCCACCCCTAGGGGTGTGCTGAGATAGCAATTGAGACTGACAGTGGTGTCACATACCTATAATCCCAGCTCTTGGGAGATTGTAAACAGGTAGATCACCACAAGTCCGATCTAGTAGTGAAAATGCTGAACATCCTGTAGACCCTTCCCTAAAATACAAAAAAAAAAAAAAAAAAAAATTATAATAATAATAAAACTATTAACATATTCCATTAACTTGGGGTGCAGAAGTTAAGATTTGCCACATTGCCCAGGCTGACCTTGAATCTTTTAATCTCTGGGTTCAGAGGATTCTGCTTTAGACTCAGTTGCTACAACCAGCTACTATTTAGACATTTGTTTAGATCTTGATTACATTTTTTCTTTATTGTGCTCATTTTAGCAGCACTTAAACATTTTTCTTTGCTTAAATACATCAGTATTCCCTAGGTATTTTATTCAGTGTATTACAGTATTTTACCCATAATTTTCTGGCTAGCACAGGCTTACCATTTCAACTGGAAAGTATTACTACACAACTATTATATATCAAAGATTTACTGAGCTGCTATTTGCATAATTTTTAGTCACAATCATCTGTTGAAATAAAAATATAATAAATACATCTTTGTATATGTAATTGTTTTACTCACAACTCACACTAATTAGGCCTGTATCTCATCATAGGAAACCATATAGAAAAAATATGTTCTCCTTGAACTAGAATTTCACAAAAAGTTCTTCTTACATGTTCTCTTCTTATCTCTCACTAGTATGTTTTCCTGTCCCATTCTCTTTCACAGTAGCATATTCTTTAGTCAATATTATATTAAAACTAAACAGTTTATAAAAAGAATTAGTAAACCTAGAAAATATTTGTTATAAAGTTGGCAATCATATGCTTCTAAATAAATCTTTCTACCCACTATGAGATAGACTCTTTGATTCCCAATTCCCATTTTACAGACAAGGACGCTCAGAGACGTTAAATAAGTCTGCAGGGAGACACATTCAGGGTGGAGACAGGATGAACCAAAACTCTTGGTTTCTACCATATGATGCTCAGAACATCCCTGGCACATAAAACTATTGTAAGTACTAGCCATTATTATAATTACTGGTTTTTGTTCACCAAGTGCCTGGCATGTATTTGATACTGAGTTTTAGTAGCTTGGCCTTTGGATCACACTGAGAAAAAAATACAAAGAGGCCTGAAGCACATATACACACACATGCATGTTTCTTTTAATTTAGTATTTTCTTGAACATCCTCACACACTCACTGGACAACAGAACTGAGGGTAATCTAAAAGTGGGAGGGATATTTGCTCGTTTTAGGCCTCTTCAGTTATAATCAGTACTTAGCATCCTTTGATATATAACACTTGCTCCAAAACAGGTGGCCAAGTGAATCTATATATTTATATATCTATTATATAAATAGATACATAAATGAGAGGGGGGAAAAGTTTCAACCATAACTTTTTAGAATACTAACTTAAAATGATTTTTAGTTTTCTGCTTCTTTTTTTTTTTTTTTTTTTTTTTTTTTTTTTTTTTTTTTTTTTTTTTTTTTTTTTTTTTTTTTTTTTTTTTTTTTTTTTTTTTTTTTTTTTTTTTTTTTGGGGACTGAGGATTGAACTCAAGCCTTCACACTAAGCAATACCCCACCCTTTTTTATTTTGAGGTAAGATCTGTCTCAGAAGACACAGTTGTCTAGGCTGGGTTCACATTTACAATCCTGATTTAGCCGAAGTGATAGATGGGATTATAGGCATGCAATGCCATGCTCAGCAGAAATTTTTTTTTAATTGGCCTTTTACCTACATGGAACACAAAAAACATTTTCATAAACCTGTGATAAAATGGAGGGCCAGGAATACATAGCTCAGTGGCACAGCATCTCTCTGGCAAGTACAAGTTCATAAGTTCGATTACCCATATCAAAAAATAAAAATAACATAGAAATAGTAATTTAAAATCGATATACTTACTGCAAATGAATTTTTTCTTTGATAGGTATATATAATAGTAATTCATCCTTTAAGTTTCCGAATGCAAAAAATTTGTCACTTATTTGCCCCTAATTGTTTTTCTTTAAAAATAAATCAAAATTAACTGTTAGAAGAGGTATTTTATTGCTTTTATAGAATTACTTCATATTAAACCAATGAGTTTATTGTATTTCACATTATTGAGTTCTTTTAATATGCCAAGCCTACTATACTTTTTATGTATTAATTCTTTTTATTCTTTACCAGAACACTTTGTTAATGAGGAACAGTATAAGAGGTGCTGAACAATACTGCCTAGTGAAAAGCAAGGCCAGTATCTAAACCCAGGCAGTACAACTATTGTTAATCACTACAGCAAATTAAAAATATTTCTGAAAATTGGATTTGCAACAAACGTTCACATTTAGCTATACTAATTTTATAAAACCAACTAAAGTCTCAATTATGACACTGAATTGTATTTTTCCTTAAAACATCTGGTAAAATAAGGTTAAAATATCTTTACGCAGAACAGCTTAACAGTATGTTCATCTACCACTCCTTCTAATGACTAATAACATGAATACAGTTTTGTTCTAGACAACTGAATTAATATTACCCTAACAAATCCTACCAGAACTTTTTTTTAAGCCAGGAATGATAGCAATTGCCTGTATTCCCACCACATGGGAGGCTGAGGCAAGAGGATCATTATGATTCGAAACCAGTAAAGCCAGACTGAACTATAGTGAGACCCATCCTCAAAAACACCAACAAAACTAGTTTTAGATTAATTTGTTGTTCTAGTAGAACTTTATGGATTAAAGTATATATTTTATATTTGTAATAAGATTCCTCTCAACTAAAAAATGTCAACACAAATTGTTATGGTACTGTAATAGTGAGGAATTTTTGTTTCTCATACACCTGCTTATGCTGTTCAAAACATCTCTCTACTAAAGACCATTTGAGTTAGTATTTTTCAGCTTTTTTCTATTTATACTTTTTTTCCCTGTTGAAGTCAGTGTGTAAATTGTGAAGTCACAAGTATTAGCTGGTTTTTGAAACACAAATGAACTAAGGATTCAACATTACTTAGAGATGGAGATTAGTTTAAAAGATGAAAATTATATGTAAGCAGTACAAACCTTTTGAAATTTTAACTGTTCTGTGAGCATATTGGCAATTGGAAAAGAAAAATTATATTTTTTCTAGTGTGACCTATAATGTGGAAAGTCAATAGTCATTACATAAATTTGCATCATAAAAATGAATGGTTATAATAATAATACAGATACCAGTGATGAGAGAGGCAAACCAGTAGGATCTAAACATTTCAATGGACAGAGGTGTAGTGACTCTAGGGAAAACAGAGAGAACAATTCAGGTTTTCTTTTGCTGAACTGCATATACTATAATAGAATCAAGATCAATCTCACCACATCTCACACAAAAACACATGCATACAGTTTTTAGTAGCTTGGCCTTTGGATCACATTGAGAAAATACAAAGGCCTGGAGCACATATACACACATATGCATGTTTCTTTTAATTTAGTATTTTCTTAAACGTCCTCACACATATTCAATGGACAACAGAACTGAGGGTAATCTAAAAGTGGGAGGGATATTTGCTTGTTTTAGGCCTCTTCAGTTGTAATCAGTACTTAGCATCCTTTGATATGTAATGCTTGCTCCAAAATTAACAGGTGGCCAAGTGACTCTGTTCTTTAAAGATCTCGATGTGAGAAGTACAGTTTGGATCCTACCCTTGCAAAGCACGACTATATAATGCTATTTGTCAGCCAAAAAGAAGTATAGACAAGATGTTCTAAGACAAAAGGAAATAAATCAACATTGATTTCCAGGTCAATAAAGATAATAAAATCATAGGTATTAGAATGACAGAACTTGGGCCAGGGATACAGCTCAATAGTACAGCTTGCCTGGCAAACACAAGGTCCTGAGTTTGATTCCACATACAAAAAAAAGGAGAGTATGGTAAGAGAGTAACAGAACTTCAGTGTTGGACTACAGAAGGCAAGCAGCTAACTCCATACCCCTATTGCTTGGATCTCCTCAATTCCAGTTGAACCCATCCTTCCGCTATTGAATAGAATTGGGTCGTGGGCAGTTTAAAATGCAGCTGAAAAGGCTTAGTAATCTGTTTATCTAAGTAAAAAGGAAACTCACTAGGCATATCAAAGCCTTTATAAGAAAAATGTAATAAAATTTTTATTTGGGAAAAGATTCATTTAATGTACACATTATACTTGTTTTGTAAAAGGTTTCTTTGTAAATTATAGTTGCTCTATAACTGAAAAAAATAGACTATATATGAATGTTATTGGCACTTACAAGGTAAATTTTATGAATTCCATAGCCCTACCAGAGCATTTTTTTCTTTTTCAGCTTTTCTTGTACACAGGGTCTCACTATGCAGCCCACATTCATAGTGATCCTCCTGCTTTCTGCCTCCCTAGTGCTGGGATTACAGGCACGCACCACCACGCCCGGGCTCCATCGCCAGCTCAGCACACCCCAAGGCGGGGCCAGCGTGGCAAGCAGAAGCAGGGATCAAACCCTGGGCGCTGCACTTACCTAAGCAAGCGCTTAGTCTGCTGAACTATACCGCCAGCCCTCAGAGCATTTTTTTCTTGGCCAGTTTTTTTTTTTTTTTTTTTTTGCAGAACCGGGGATTGAACTCAGGCCCTTGCGCTTACTAGGCAAGTGCTTATTCTACTGAGCTATCTTCTTGGCCCCGGCCTTGTGGCCAGTTTCTTAAGATTTCATCCAGTTTCTGGTGCAGTAATTAACTGAATAAAGATAAACAGGTCTCACTGTTTTTTCTTTTTTAAATGTCAATTAGTTTTGTCATTTATTCAAGAAAGCTGTATTTTCTTGTTTGGGGCTACAGTAGTAAATGCTATTACCAGAGAGTGTTTTCTTGCTTCAGCTTACGTCAATAAAACATCATTAGGAAAGTACTTCACTAATGAATCAACTGTGGCTAAGCCAATTATTTTTAATGTGAAGGCAGTAATAGATCTGTGGTTTCTTTTTTTCTTTCTTTTTTTTGGCGGAACCGGGGATTGAACTCAGGCCCTTGTGTTTGCCAGGGAGGCACTTACTCTGAGCCATCTCCCCAGTCCCTTGAAGGTAGTAATACAAAAAATCTTACGTTCAGTAATGTAATATTTAGTAAAGGTAATCCAATTGAAAGGTTCTGTTTTTTGGCTACAGGTCTTATCTTGAACCTTTATAGACTGTATTACAAAAATGTGCTTAATTAGTGAGAACCGTAAAAGAAAATACTTAGTACAGACAAGCTTGAATTTACATGTTAACCTCACTTGAAGGCTACACTGATATATACATATAGCATATAAACTTAACTCATGATAAAATACCTTTAGTAATGTATGTTAAAATTTAAAATGAATTATGGTATATTTAGGTTTACAATTCCATCTCTTCCAAAAATTAGATCAAGATAACTTAAGTAAATGCCACACGCGTTTAAGCTGTGATTGAATATATGCCTCCAGAATGCTTGGTAAGAAACCATAAATTACCTTTTAGTACTAAGGAAATGAAGCAGCTATCCAATTATAAACCATATTTCTTCTCTTTCACCTATAGTTTTCTTTTTGCTCTCAAATATAAGTACAAATAACTGAAAACATGCCTTTTTTTTGTAATTCAGTGTAGAAACAGAAGTTGGTGATTACATGTTCTGCTTTGACAATACATTCAGTACCATTTCTGAGAAAGTCATTTTCTTTGAATTAATCCTGGATAATATGGGAGAAGAGGCACAAGATCAAGAAGACTGGAAGAAATATATTACTGGTACAGATGTATTGGAGATGAAACTCGAAGACATCCTGGTTAGTATGATCTTTTTTTTTTTTTTTTTTTTTTTTTTTTTGCGGAACCAGAGATTGAACTCCAGTCCTTGTGCTTGCCAGGGAAGCACTTATTCTATTGAGCCATCTCCCCAGCCCCAAATATCTATGATCTTCTAATAAACATATCTGCATTTTCCATAAAAAGCTATTTCTAATAATTTTATACTTTTTACCATAAATATTTTTATAATTTCAAATCCTTGTTTGTGCAGCGCTAATATTCCCCCAGAAAGTGTACACCTTAGCATAATCTTGGTAGCCTTATTTTATGAATGTAGTATGGAAACTATGTGTATTACAGATACTACTGTGTATACATAGCACATGTAAGTGAAACATTTTTTCATTTCACTAATACTTAATATGAGATAAAATTTGGTGTTTTGCTAGATAGTACATTGGTCAGACTAACATTCAAAGAGCAAAATATTATAAACATACATTAAGAAACAGATAAATACCTAGATAATAAAGTTTTTGAAAAGCTGTAGTCATTTTGGTATAGTTGATGAGCTAACAAAAGATATTATATGTAAGATTGTTGGTGCTGTCCCTCAAATAGTTCCATATTACTAATTCATAGTGTCTATATACCTTTGTAAATAATAATTTAAATATTCAAGGAAAGTGTAACAGTGTATCTTTAAATAATATACTACTTTTATGCTATTTATACTAGAACAACATTTTGATTTTTAAAAAACGTCATAGAGCCTATTTTAAATAATCTTAACATTTCTATTTTTCATAGTAAAATTATTTTATTTATCTCCAGGAATCCATCAACAGCATCAAGTCCAGAGTAAGCAAAAGTGGTCATATACAAACTCTACTTAGAGCATTTGAAGCCCGTGATCGAAACATACAAGAAAGCAACTTTGATAGAGTCAATTTCTGGTCAATGGTTAATTTAGTTGTCATGGTGGTGGTGTCAGCCATTCAGGTTTATATGCTGAAGAGTCTATTTGAAGATAAAAGGAAAAGCAGACCTTAAAACTCAACTAACTAACGTGAAGAAAAACAAAATGAGGCAGAAAAATGCTGTTGTTACCATTAATAGGCAAGACAATTAGTAGTCTTTTTTTCCAAAATGTTTACAGACATTCTCAATAAGTATAAGTATAATTTTAATGTGAAAGTATTCATTTTCTGTGCAATCTACTTTATTGATCCAGTGAGTATAACAGGAATGTATGACAAAAATGTAAGTTTAATTGTAATCTGTATTAATACTGCATTTTTCTAAGTTAAATTTTTTGCAAATAGCATTTCTGAATTAAGTAACACTGAGCATAAATGCAATACCATACAATCTGCTTTTACTTAAGATATTTCTTTGTAACGGAGGCAGTTACAAGTTCATTTTAGGAGGCCAACCAGGAGTATAGCTCTGAGGCACAGCACCTGCCTGGCAAGTACAAGGTTCTGAGTTTGATTCCTGATAGGGAAAAAAACAAAAAACTGACAAATTAATCATAAAATTTTTGCTATATCAAACTATAAATTACCTGACAATTATGTGACTTAAAGATTAAATATATTAACTTTTCTGTATGTATCTTCTAATATAAATAGAAAGATGCCTTTGAAAAGTAACATTTTTGAGATTTGTAAAACAAAATATATTTCTATGTAAAATATTAGGAAAAACCATTAGTTTTATATACTTAGCCTACATTCCCTGATTCTTACTCTTTGAACTATAAAGACACACTTTCTCATTAAGTTAGGACAAGTATTCTCTTTCAAATGAAAAATATATAGAATTTCTGAATAGAAAAAGCTTGTTCATTTTCCATAGGGATGCATTCTGTGGCAGTAGCTAAAGTATAGGGCTTTAAAATTAAATGAAATGAAGTAAATTTATTTTCATATTATCTGTCACCAGTGTTTTACAAGTTATAACATTATGGATTTTGATAATGCATCATTACTAGCAGTTGTGAAGAAATTCTGCTAAAAGGATCTAGGTCTTGGGAAAATCAATCTTTTTTTTGGCAGGGGGTGGAATCGGGGATTGAACTCAGGCCCTTGCGCTTGCCAGGGAAGTGCTTATTCCACTGAGCCATCTCCCTGGCCCCTCAATCTTTTTTTCTTTTGAGTTTTCAAAATTATCAGACATAGAATTAAAGAAAATTCATGAATACCCAATTCAAAATTAAGTTTTAAGTAGAACTATAAGTATCTACAATCTGCAATGATTATAATACCCAAATCCTAAAATAAATTATGAGGTATATCCAGTTAACTAGAATAAAAGCTATTTGACTTCATTTTCTACAATTACAGTTTTGAAATATCTTTTATAACTATTCAGGAACCACATATAGAAATGTCATAGCCGGGCGTGGTGGCGCATGCCTGTAATCCCAGCACTCGGGAGGCTGAGGCAGGAGGATTGTTGTGAGTTCGAGACCAGC